>PVJC01042307.1:0-14913 GCA_004026665.1 Murina feae
GGGTACAGGCTGGGCTGAGGGACCCCCGAGTGCACAAATTTTTGTGCACTGGGCCCCTAGTTTTTACTAGAAATGTAAATGCTGCAACGTCTTTTAATTCTAGGTACACATCGGTTTTTAAGACAGCTGTGAAAGAGGACATGAAAAAAGTTAAAACTGCAATGAAGACTATGGGGCCACCAAAAGTTGAAGTACCTTCTCCAAAGAATTTCCTGAAGAAACATTCAAAGGAAAGAGCTGTACCTCCCCGTAGGTCTTATCACTCTTTTTCATAGTAACAGAAGTTTATTTTGCCACCATTCTGAGGGCTGGACCCACAACCCAGGTGTTGTCAGGGTGGCTTTCTTCCAAGGTCTCTCTTCCCTTGTAGGTGGCAGTCTTTTCCTGCCCTCCACATGGCCTTCCCTCTGAGTGTGTCTTGGATTAGGGCCACCTAATGACCTCATTTTAGCTCAAATACCTCTTTAAAGATCCTGTGTCCCAATGTGAGATACTGGAGGTTAGGTCTTTAATGTATGAATATTGGCAGAACACAATTCAGCCCATAACAAAAGGTTAATCTAGTCCATAGGTTTGTTTTTAATAATAAGTAGAGGGTGGGGCAAAAGTAGGTTTACAGTTGTGAATACATGAAACTGAGAGATTATTCTCATATTATTATCTATTAATGATTGTATTATTTATTTGTATCACAACTGTAAACCTACTTTTACCCAACCCTGTATGGATTTTTAAAAATAAATAATAAAAGTTATATAAGATCATAAAATGCTCCAACAATGCAGAAATAAATGAAGTCAAAGTCCTAGTAATTGTGATGGGGTTAAGATCTGAGTAAGGTTTTTCAAGAGAGTTGTTGCCTTTGGCCCTTAGCAGGGGGGGGGGAGTAATTATTTTGTATTTTAGTATTTTTACAAGCCATTTTGATTTGACTCTGTCAAAAAAGATGAGTTGGACTGGTCCAGTTGAAGAGACTATGTAAAAATGGACAGTTTCACCTGCAGCTAATGAAGAGAATTTGGTGTCGAGAAATAAAATAAATGTGCATAGCAGTTATTTTAGGTGAGCTGCAACCAGGGAGGAGTGAATAGGAAACTTCAGTTATATTGGTAACGTTTTATTTGTTAAGGTATATGTTAGGTACTTTATCTTAATAGTAGTTTTAGTGGAAAAAAATAGATTCTTGGACTTTCAACAGGTTTTTTTTTTGTTAATGTGGTGATTTTACAGTAACTTTCCTCTAAAGAAACAATTATTAGTAATACTGACAATACTCATAAATAAGTTTTAAAGTTTGAACTTTTTTCAATGGGAAAGCTGAACTTTTGTTGTTGAAATCCATGTAAGAGAATATTTTCACAATAGCTAGTTAAAATAGTTAGCTTACATATATTTGGGGTGCTTATCTTCTTCCTTAGACTTTTATACTGTTCTTCAAGATATTAATTAAGTTGCACTTAATTTTCACCCTTATGATTATTGATTTTTTATCTTGAACACTTGAATATATTATAATAAAACTTCAATATACTAGTGGTAATATATCTAGATGTTATAGATAGCACTAAGTAGCAATGTTTATAGTTTAATATTAACAAGGAAATATTATACTTAACAGAAAAGAAGTTTGATCGGATTGATACCAAAAAGCCTCCTGTGCCACTGAGGACTGATCATCCAGTCATGGGTGTACAGAGTGGAAAAAATTTTATCAATACGAACGCAGCCGATGTCATTATGGGAGTGGCTAAAAAGCCTAAACCAATTTATGTTGACAAAAGAACTGGAGACAAGCATGATCTTGAAAATTCTGGACTAGTTCCAAAGTACATCAATAAAAAGGTAACCCTGAGATATATTAATTTTAGACCTAAGATTCAAATAATTTAATTATAATGTTCATAATAATTGTCCATATTATCAGTAATAGTACTCTCACTGAACAAGTTATCTAGGTTACCAGTTCTCATTCTCCTGGAATCTGTGTTTGGTGCACATCTTGAAATGAGTACCATATAGTTCAGTAGAGGAAAACTATTTTTCTTTAATTGTAATTTTTAATACATTTAATAATTATAACAAATATTCTCTAAAATATATTAATTTTAGGTGGACAGTCATTAAAAGCACAGTCATTACTATAAATCTGAAAGGAATAACCTTTCAGAAGAGCCTAAGATTTAGTCATTAGGTTTCAGTGTCTTGTAGCAGAATGAGAGAAATGAAGAGTAGAACAACTTTAGAGCCATCCATCCTATTAGCGTAGTGTAGCTAATGCACATTCTTATTTCAATTTGAATGTATTCATTTGCTTTTAATTTGAAGTAAAGCACACCTTGAAAGTACTGGACAGTAATCTAGTCCTCTGGGACCTTCATTTCTATTTAAAAAGGCACTAATCAGATGAACATATAATTTCATCAGTGAAAATTATAGAAGCTTGGGTTTAATTGTTTAAATATAGAAGATTTTTAAAATTAAAAAAGCTTACCAAAAATACCTTATACCAAACCTATTTTACTTTGTCTACTTCCTATATAATAAAAGCCTAATATGCAAATCAACCAAATGGTGGAATGACTGGTCAGTGGTTGGCAGAGCTGGTGAGCAGGTGGTGCCAGGCCAGCCAAGGTGGGTGCCAGAGGGCCAAGGGAGGGGATGGCAATCAGGAGGTGATGGTGACAGGTGGTAGCAGGGGGTGATTTGGGGGGTGGGGCCAGCCGCTAACCAGCCGGTACCATTCCACCCCCACCCCCCCATTGGCCCACAGGTCACCTCTTACAAAGGGAGGCCAGACTCTGGCTTAGGCCTGATCCCCGCAGGAAATGGGCCTAAGCCATAGTTGGACATCCTCCAAGGGCTCCTGGTCTGTGAGAGGGCAGAGGCTAGGCTGAGAGACACCCCCCAAGTGCACAAATTTTTGTGCACTGGGCCTCTAGTATAGAGCATAAAGGTACTTAAAACACACATAGCAATATGCGTGCAAAACACACATGGAAAATATGAGTGCAAAACCCTAAAGAATGATTATCTATATCTATATCTATCTATCTATCTATCTATCTATCTATCTATCTATCTATCTATATATGGCTAATATGCTAAGTGTCCCTCCCACTGTCCAACCAGTAGCTATAACATGCACTGACCACCAGGGGCAAACACTTAACGCAGGAGCTGCCAATCTGCAGTGACCTGGCAGCGGCAGTTCTTGGGTGATACACCCTGAAACCAGAAAGGAGGGAGCCCAGTTTCTCGCGGGGCCACGTGATTCCACCTTCGGCCATAGGTTATGTCATTGCTGGGGCACTGTCAGCCCCAAATCTGGTTTACTGCACACTTGCATTTCCATTCCACACCCTGTACGACAGCAACTTTGCAGAGTGCCCTCTTGCACTCTAGGACCCCTCAGGGGATGTGGGAGAGCTGGTTTCAGCCCAATCCCTGCAGGCCATGCCGAGGGAACCCACCTGCTGGAAGCACCCTGCTCACTCCACAGACACCAGGGAGGGACAAAGGGAGATTGGCTCCAGAGCGTGTCTGCCCCCCATCTCACCCAGTCCCACCCCACTGGCCACCTTCTAATTAATTTCCTTTCAATGTGCATGAATGTGTGCACTGGGTCACTAGTGCGTAATAATAAGGTGTGGCAAAAAAGAAAGAAGGAAGAAAGGAATAGAAAAAAAGAGAAACAAAATTGCATTGATATATGAGGGGATTGTGTTGAGGTAATCCAGTGATCTACCATAAAAAATCCTGTGCCTGTTCAAAATGAAACAGGAACCTCAAGGCTGTTGTCAGAGGACACTGCTTGTTCCCTGAAAAATTGTTACAGCATAGGCTAAGGCACCTTTGGAAGAGGTTAGCAGGAATCTGGGAGTTAGTAGCACATGCTGATTAAGTGATTTTAGGCTTCTCCGGATACTTCCTCCTTCTGTGGCCTCTGGAGCCTGCACATAGCCCTTGTCCCATAGGGTATGGAAAAGCAGAACGTTCACTCTCCTGGCCCTTCAAAGCTATTTCCAGTCCACTATCTCCACCATCACATAAAAACCCTTCTCCTTTGATAGTCATACCACCAAATGCCGTATAGTCTGCCCCTCCTTCTGGCGACCTTCTGCCTAAGTTGTCCAGTTCAGTGTATTTTCTACCTTGAACAGAAAATTGGAAGTAAAAATACATTACAGAAACAGAAAAATATTAAGTATGTCTACCTGTGCTTGTTTACCAAGCCATACAAACACCACAATATTATTGTCCCCTTGTTGTTGCTGTCTGAGCAATCAGGGTTCACGATGGACTTACTCAACTTACTTTCCACTTATCGGTTATGTTTTTTAAAAATCTATTATTGGTGAGATCATAAGTCCTTTTTAAGGGCAAGGCCATTTGTAAAAAGTGAGTAAATCTCATGTTTTAGTTCCAAATAAAATATTTGCCCATTTGTGCCATGAGGCATGGATGATTGCCTGAGGAACATAGCAATAGTAATAAAGGAATTATTTCAGATTTTACCTCTGCCACTTACTTAACTCTATGATCTTAAACAACTTATTAATTTATCACAGGGTTAGAGTAAGGATTAAGTGATATAAAATATATTAAGCACTTTACATAAGACCTGGCCATTAATAAAAATTCAGTAAAGGGTAGATATTATAAAATATGGAATTATTATTATCAATAACATTATTCTTCAATGATTCAACACATAGGAATATTTCAGATCACTGAAGCTTTTAGCTATTTGTGAGATAGTTAATTTTCCTAAAATGTATCATAGGGATCCCTTTATTAAACAGAGTATGCCAAATATAATTTAACCTTTTTGATGGCACAAAATCATTATTATGACCCTCACTAACTGTACTGAGCTATAATGAGGTGTTTCCCTCAGTATTTTCTGGAATGGGCTGGACTGTTTACCACTGCATTAACTAACAAGAATACTGTGCTCTTAGAGTTTATTTGTAGAGTGCTTTGCAACTTTCCAGAACGCATTCACAACTAGGATTTCTATCCCTTACTCAGGCAGAATTGGTTGGGTTATGCTGTGGTAACAACTCCCACATTTCAGTAACTAAAAGCAACTAAGTTTTATAGTTTGCTTGTGCCACATGTCCACTGAGGGTTGTTGGAAGCTCTGCGTCTTGTTCTCATTTCACAACCCAGACAACCCCAAACATCTCCTATCACTATTCTAGACAGAAAGAGAGCATGGCAAATTATCCATTAATTGTTAAGGCTTCTACCCAAAGGTACTGAGGTCACTTCCACTCACATTGGGCAAGTCAGGTAACATGACTATGTCTTACTTCAAAGGGAGCAGGAAAGTGTTGTCCTACCAAGTGCCCAAAGGGAGAAGAATCAGAATATTTCTGAACAGTTTTAATGACTATCTTCTCTCTCAACAACTGTTTCCTGAGAGAGGTTTTTCCTGATTTTGTTATTTATCTAAAATAGCTCCTATTCTTTCTTTCCCCTTATTAACTTTTATTTTACCTTGGAATATATATCCTATCTAATAAAGATGGAATATGCTAATTGACCCTCACAACGTCGCAAAGATGGTGGCGCCCACAGCCAATAAGGAGAGAATATGCTAACTGACTGTCACACCCTCAAAGATGGCAGTGCCCACAGCCACAAGATGGCTGGCAGGGGAGGGCAGTTAGGGGCAATCAGACAGGCAGGGGAGCAGTTAAGCATTGATCAGTCTGGCAGGTGAGTGGTTAGGGGGTGATCAGGCTGGCAGGCAGAAGCAGTTAGAGGCAATCAGGCAGGCAAGTGGTTGGGAGCCAGCAGTCCCAGATTGTTCAGGCCTGATCCCTAAACTGCCAGTTGGACATCCCTCAAGGGGTTCCAGATTAGAGAGAGTGCAGGCTGGGCTGAGGGACACCCCCCCCCCTTACACAAATTTCATGCATGATTGTTGAATCATGCACAGGCATATATATATATATCCTATTTTATACCCTATTTTTGGTGAGTTTCTTTCACCATAGAATACACATTCCATGAGGACCGAAGCATTGCCTTTCTTATTCACTAATATATCTAGCACCAAGTACAAATAATTTTTTGAATAATAAACAAGTAGTAGTTCTGTTTCTCAAAATAGTAATATCTATCAACATATTCACTAATCTGGGAGAATCACAGCTGATTCATTCACTGTCAGTCCTTGTAAGCAGCCCAGGATTTTGCATTTCCCCAAACAGGTCCCAAGTCAATTTTCTTGCAAAGCAGATGTGCTTTGTTATCTTTCAAGAGTTGTTTTTGATGATACCTTGGAAGAAAGTATATTATTTAACAAGACCTTGTGAAAGAGACCTCAAGATATTTAAGGTATTTTAAGGCAAAAGCTGAAGTAGTACAGGAGATAAAGAAAAACCAACTCTTAGGGGTAAAGTAAGGGCTGAGTCATCAGCCAAGAGCAGGGTCTCTCAAACATTCCGAAGAGGAAAAACAAGCTGCCCCAAATAACAGCCCACATGGTTTTAAAAGACCAGAATCCACTAGTTCCCAATAGAGGGAAAGTCACTGAATTTTGTCAGTTTGCAGCGTTGCAAGTAAAGGCTTTAAGGCTATACCATTTCGTTGGTCGGAATGTACACATGTATAAAAGTGCATTCAGGATATTGATTGTTTTCCCCTGAACAATTCTTGTAAGGATTATGGTGTCACACCTGTATATATATGTAAGCGAAATGAGGAAGTGAAGAACGCCCAGGAAGAGTATGATAACTATATACAGGAAAGCCTCCGGAAAGCAGCTATGAAAAGGCTCTCTGATGAAGAAAGGGAAGGAGTGCTGCAGGTAAGTGTCCTGTAACCTCTATGTGACTCTTTAGAACACCTCTTAAAGAAAGGCCTGCCACTAGTGATTAATAAGGATGAACCAGGCAGGCCCTTTGACTTTCCAATTCAATGTCTCTCTTTTAGTTATGGTGACAACTGCATGCAGCAAAGATGACTCTTCCAGGTAAACAAAACGTTGAAATATATGGATTATTACATGTTTCCGATTTGGTGAGTTTCTGTTTTTTTCCTGAAGTAGTTATTGTTGTAAGGAAGCCTACCTTCTTCTTCAACAAACATGCATTCATAGAAGAAAAAGCATTTTTATTTTTATTCTCGTGTCCCTGAATTATTAAAAATAATACCCACAAAGTAGACATTTTTCACTAGATGGAGCTCTAGAATAATTGAAACTCTCCCTAGACCAACATTTTGTTTTGTTTTCTATGAGACAAATGTTGAGATTGTAAAGTATCCAAATGTTAGATTTTACATGTATTTTTCTTATTTTGAAAAAATACTTTAGTATTTACACCGGAGTGTTTGATACAAGATTTTACCTGAAGCACTTAAAGTATTAGGGATGTGAGCATGGTTGTATTTATTAACTATGTACCTACTTGTATTCTTCTATAGTCATCCCATCTCTTATAGAAGTAAAAATAGTACTTTACCTATTATTTTTGAAAGCTTTCTACAAAGCCATTTCTAGTGACTTTTTAAAAATAGGAAAAAAATTAAAATAAATAAATTTTAAAAAATTAAGACAGAAAAAATGTTTTCTTACCACATTAATTTCTGTTGAGAAATGGATTCCTATGCATTATAAATTCTTAATATTTAACAATGCCTTAATAATCTTCAATAAACACTTTTTTAAAATGCCTATTTCACACACAGTATCAGGCTGAGCCCTGAAGATGTTAAGAAGGGTATATGAAAATTTCTGCCGTAGGAATATTGTCATTTAATTGATGGATAAATTAAATGTGTGTGTATAGTGCCTAAGTTTTATAAGATTCCAAGGATACAAGTAGGGTATTAGCTGCGCCTGAAACTGTAGAGTAAGATGGATCCAAGGAGTGCCCTAAGGGCAGCGACTGCAGTACTGTGTCCCTTGCATGACAGCAGGCCCCCAGGTGCCTAACCCACTGCCCAGTATGAACCCAGGTGTTTCATAATGGTGTCCTGGAAAGAAGAAAGGACGATGGCTGGCAGGACACTGACAGGCCTGGAGGCGGGGCTTTCATGTCACTTTCAGGAAGAGCACTAGCTTTGGCCCGGCTCTCTTTTTCTGCTGCATCGACCACCTTTAGAAAATACATGCTTTTATGAAAGCTAGATTTTTATATCTAAATGATACTGAAAAATAGGGAAAGAGAAAAAGAACTTCCCTCAGAAGGACAAGGCTCTCCGCCCTGCATCTTTTTGGCTGTAATATAAACTGCCCTCAGCTTCCTAACACAATCACTACAGAGTTTCCTTGCTTAGCCTTTAAGTGACAGATCCTCCATCAGCTGCCTTATTAGTCAGGTAGTGTAGTAGTGTAGCTACTATGATAACAAAGCCACTAGCTATGCTCGTGACAAGCCCTGAACCATGCTTCCCTCCCTGGTTGAGTTGCACATAGTTCTATGACAATGTGGTTGTATGTCCCTGAGCTGCCACATATTCCTGCTAATCTAATCTAATAAAAGAGTAATATGCAAATTGACCCTCACTCTGTTACACCCACAAGCCACGCCCACAAACCAAACCCACCAATCAATCAGGAGCAAATATACAAATTAACCAATAAATTTGGCAGGGGCCAGAGCCCGGATACTTGCATTGCAGCCACAGCTACCACACAAGCATTCCGGCTCTGGCCACCCCAGGCCTGTTGGAGACTCAGAAGGCAGGGGAGACAGAGAAGACTGGCTCTAGTGCCTGAGGCTAGCTTCTGCCGGGAGCTGAAGAAACTGCCTGTCGGTGATCACAGGCACAGGGGAGAAGCCGCCTGTCCCTGATCACAGGCGTGGGGGAGAAGCTGCCTGAAATCACAGACTGGATCGGGCCTAAGCCAGAAAGGGGGGGTCCCAGGCTGCAAAAGGGCACAGGCCAGGCTGAAGGACACCCCCCCCCCCACCAACTCCACAAATTTTTAGTTCTTTATAAAATAACAGTCTCATTATACCTGAAAGAGATCATCTGGCCTAACAGTCCCAAACTTCTCATCTAATCTAATAAAAGAGTAATATTGAAATTGACCGTTTCACTAGGACACCTAAGCCACGCCCACAAGCCAATCAGAGCAGCTGTATGCAAATTAACCCAGCCAAGATGGAGGCCAGCATTCACGGAGCTAGAGTAAACAGGTAGCTTCTGTTGCACCAGGAATAAACTGTCTGCCTAGGCCGGCTGGGCCTCTCTCTGCTCATGGCAACATTCTTTCAATTATAGAAGCCATGGACCTGAAGCCAACAGGAGGCTTTGTTACTTGCCTAGGCCTCGGCTTAAAGCAACAGTTTCAATTATAGAAGATAAATAAATCCCAGAAACCTGCTTTCAGCCAGCCTTGCTGGGACATTGGATTAATGGGAGCTGTGGGCAGCCTGAAAACACCCCTCAGCCCATCACCCAGGCTGCCCAGGCACCCCAGTAGAGACCCAAAACCTGAAGGAACTGTGGGAAGCCTGAAAACGCCCCTCAGCCCGTCACCCAGGCTGTCCAGGCACTCCAGTAGGGATCCAAAATCTGAAGGGACTGTGGGCAGCCTGAAGATGCCCCTCAGCCCGTCACCCAGGCTTCCCAGGTACCTCAGTAGGGACCCAAAACCTGAAGGGACTGTGGGCAGCTTGAAAATGGCCCTCAACCCCTCACCCAGGCTGGCCACACCCCAATGGGGTGAGGGTGCACACTGGGGGGCTTGGGCAGCCTGCAAACAGCTATCAGCCCCTCACCCAGGCTGGCCAGGCATGCCAACAGGTGGACATCCCCTGAGGGGTCCCAGACTGCAAGAGGGCACAGGCTGGTCTGAGGGACACCCCAAGTGCACAAATTTTTGTGCACCGGGCCCCTAGTTTTAAGATAAGGGTATAAAATGCAAATATGTTAAGTGGGCTAATTTGTTCATTCATCCATGGATTCATTTATTGAACATCTACTGTGTTCCAGAAACTGTACCCAAACTGTAGTGAGCAGAACAAATGTAGTCCTTAGCTGAACAGGGACTAAACTCCAGATCGGCCAATTTCCAGGCCAGTATTTTCCCACTGCGTTATATACACATGCATAGGAAGTAAGCAGAGGCAGCTCTATCAGTCAGGCTGCTGCAGGAAATAGAGGGCACGCTCAGCTGGGACTCTGCAGAGTTCTGAAGGAACTATTTACAGATGTGAAGCAAGGCTAAGGGAACCAACAAGGAACACCGAGGCCCCCAGGACTAAGGACAGTGGGAATCCACGACCACCTGAGGCTTGCAGGGCAGAGCAAGGAGCTGTGCTACCAGAGCCCAATGACAACTGGAACCTGGAAGATGGGCTACTAGACAGATGTTGTCACAGATGAATGAGCCAGAACTAGTGTCAGGTGATGTTAAGAAAGAAGCAAAAGAAAGACCCTGCCTGTCTCTCCCACCAGTGCCGCCTTTGGCCGAACTGGGCAGAGACTGGAGGACAAAAGGGCTGGGGGCTGGGGACTGGGGGGTGGGGGATAATCTACAAAAATCAACCCACATCACCACACCCCTAGTCGCAGTGCAAGACAAGAAGGGGTACAAAAGCAGCATAAAACTGAGTGAAGGCACTATTTTATGACTGCTTCACCCCATTTGAAGTTTTTCCAAAATTAATCATATTTCAGCATAAAAATAAAGGACAGAAAATTTCAGAAATAAAAATAAGGAAAAATCACTATTGCTGCAATGGATAAAAGATTTTTTTTTTAGATGAGATAAGAAAAGTCTTAAAAAACAGCTAAGAGATTATTTCAATACTATGAAATATTAGTTGCATTTAATGGCCATTCTTGGCTATTGACTTTGATCCAAAGGTTATTGTACACAATGGAAGGTAAAGAAAACTATCATTTAAAAGAAAAAAGAAAACTAAACTTTAAAAAAATAGAGGGGAACAATGTAGCTGCTGTGACTACAAATAATATGGAACTATTACCCAACTAAAAACTTAATAAAAATTTTTAAAAATAATATCATCCAACTAGAAATAAACAACCTTTGATATTTGTAGTCTATAAATTTTCTCTCTGCAATAGATACCCCTGTGGAGTATTGTGGAAATGTATTTCCCACTTGGAGTATAGCTCATGTACTATTGAGAATTGTACTAAACCACCCCCTCTTAAAATTTAACCTGGATACTGTTCCTTCTATCTTTCTCCTTTCCCAAAGCCTTGATATAAAAACACTCAAGGGTTCAAAATTTGTTATCCTTTCTTTTCAACTGTTCTATACAGTATGCCCTATCCTATTGTTACTATATTTTTTACCTAGGCATGAAAGTAACTTATTGAAATTTTATTATCCCTGGTAACTTTCTACAGGATTAAATTTTTACTATAAGGGTTTATTATGAAGGCATTATTATATAAGACACTTCTAATCTTCTCATAAACCTAAATGCATGGTCATGATTTTCTAGGACCATATTATCAAGACAATACTTTCATTGTACTTTCAGTTTTACTTTTTTGTTTATAAAAAAATAACTTATGCATCCATAGTGAATGAAAGAAAGTGTTAATTTACAAAATTTCATTGCATGAATTCAATTAGTAGTTTAATACCATTTTGTCAGTGGGACCTCAGTGTACTATGATAAGAAATTGTAACAATACAGAGATAGAAACAACCTCTATTGCTCCTAAGAGATTCCTAATTTTGAATTTGTTGTTTACTGAGAATATAAAAATTAACTACATTATTAAATTAGCATGTGTGTTACATTTAATGACATTTCAGTAATTTCTGAAATACATTACTGGAAAGTATAGATCCCTTGGCTCTATGGAGGAGGAATTCTAATTCATTTAAAGAGACATAAAATATAATATTTGTAAAATTGAATTTTGGTATTTTGTACAATTCCATTTAGTCAGGTGTAAGAAAATAGGACCATGCAAATCAGAATCAAGTCTTTTGATGTGATTTTTCTGTTGCAGAATGAGGATGGTGGTTTGAAAAGAAAATTCGAAAGAAAAAAAATTTAAAAATGTTTAAGAAATAATTTACTGTTTAAAAATGTTTTTTTAATGTCTGAGGGTATCAATTCTAAGTCGTCGTTTTTACCGCAAAGCATTTCCTGCGAGCTTAGTTTTGTACTATTCATAACTCCGCATGTGCATATTTGATGGTAAGACAAGTACAGTCACATTAAAAACAGAGCAAATAAATACTCCCAATGGGATCTGAACCCACAATCAGGACAGGGTTTGGCCTCTGTACAGTATTTGTTGTTACCGTGGCCACATACTTGATAAATACATATCATTTTAAAAGTAGCTTTTGTCAGTTTGTTTGTTTTTTAACCTATTTACATTTTCCTTACCAGTGTAAGCTTCTTTATCATTTAGTTTACAATTTACTTTGCTTTGGCAGTGGACTGTGATAGTTACAGTTCCCCTTACCATTTGCAGGGGCTAAAAAAGAACTGGGAAGAGGTGCATAAAGAGTTCCAGTCCCTGACCGTCTTCATCGACTCCTTGCCAAAGAAGATCCGCAAGCAGAAGCTGGAAGAAGAAATGAAGCAGCTGGAACATGACATTGGTGTCATTGAAAAGCACAAAATTATTTATATTGCCAATAAGTAACAATGGATTTTTAAAGGACAGTAATTTTAATATAGAAAAAGAATACATGGAAAACATACAAATGAAACTGAGTTTTTCAAAGAGGAAAATGCTATGAAGAGAATAAAAATAGTCTTTACCAAAATGTGTAGGAAATGTTTCAAGATTAATGGGATTTTTTCTTACACAAGAAAACATTATTTTTATCAATTTCAGGATTTTCATGTATAAAGTAAGATTTAATGGTACCTGTTCCAGTTCTTTAGTGTATTATTAGTATCTACTTATTTCATATAACCATTAATTTCTGAGCCCTGAAAAATAAACTCAGCACTCAGAACTTTACATTTTTCTACACTACATGATTCAAGGAACACAGCATTAACCTCTGTTAAGTGTTTTGAACTGAAAATAGTGGCATATCCTTTCTTACTACACTAAAGTATTTTCTGCATATTGTTTCAGAGTTTCACAAACTTAACAGCATATATTCTCTGGTAGCTCGATCATTTGCAGCTATTCCCAACTATAAACATTTTTGATGTCCACAATGCATGCTGCAAAGCTTATATTTGGAGGAAGAAATATTAAGAAGATAACATAAAATCAAGGAGACAACTTATAAAATGCATCATTAAAGAGAACCGCCTCCTTCCTAACATCCAGCTTTGAAAAACTTTACTCCTCTAGGAAGTGGAGGGAGGTGGGGGAATAAATAATAAACAAACAAACAAACAAACAACTTTGCTAATCTAGGTGCTTTATTCTATAATTCACTTTATTATTTAATTAAAATGGGATGTTACTTATTCTTTTTAGTCCTTCCAATCTATGAACATAAGACGTATTTCCATTTATTTTTGTCTTCTTTGATATTTCTCAGCAGTGTTTTGAAATTTTCACTGTACAAGCCTTTCATCTACTTGGTTAAGTTAATTTCTAAGTATATTTGATGCCATTCTAAATAGAATTGTTTCATGATATTTTCAGACTGTTCATTGTTAGTGTGTAGAAATGCAACTGGATTTTTAAATTGACTTTAGAGAGGGAGGAAGGGAGAGAGGATGGAAGGGAGAGAGAGAGTGGGGGGGGAGAGAGAGAGAGAGAGAGTAAGGGAGAGAGGGAGGGAGGGAGGGGAGCATCGATGTGAGGAATATTGATCAGTTGCCTTCCACACACTCCCCAAGTGGAGATGGAACCCACAGCTTGGTATATGCCCTGATTGGAAATTGAACCTACTACTTCTGGTGTAAGGATGACACCCCAACCAACTGTGCCATATCAGCCAGGGCAAAGTGCAGGTGATTTTTGTGTGTTGACTTTGTATCCTGCTACTTTGCTGAATTCATATCCTTCCTTCCTTCCTTCCTTCCTTCCTTCCTTCCTTCCTTCCTTCCTTCCTTCCTTCCTTCCTTCCTTTCTTCTTTCCCTCTTTCTTTCCTTCCTCTTCCTTCCTTCCTTTTCTTTTCTTTCTTTCTCTCTTTTTTTTTTGGTTAATCTATTGATTATTAGAGAGTGGGAGGGAAGGATGGAAGGGGAGAGTAAGAGAGAGAGAAACATTGATTGGTTGCCTCCAACCAGGGCCCAGATCTAACCTGCAGCCCAAGTACATGCCCTTGAGCAGGAATCAAACCCAGGACCCTTCAATGATGTGCAGGCCAATGCTCTAACCATTGAACAAACTGACCAGGGCTCATGCATTATTTCTAACAGAATTTTTGGGTATATGAAATCTTTAGAGTTTTCTACATATAAGATCATATAATCAGCAAATAGATAATTTTACTTCCTTCTTTCTCATTTGGATGCCTTTTATTTTTTTTTTCTTGACTAACTGCTCTGACTAGAGCTTGAAATACTATGTTGAGTAGAAGTGGTGAAAGCAGGCATTCTTGTCTTGTTCCTGATCTTAGAGGAAAAGCTGCCAGTCTTTCGCCATTGGGTATAATGTCTGCTGGGGGTTTTTAATATATGAATTTTGTTATGTTGAGATAATTTCTTCTGTTACTAGTTTTGTGTGTGTGTGTGATTGTGTGTATGTGTTTTATAATGAAAGTGTGTTGTAAACATCAATTTTTAAACTAAGGAATATCTTTCACCTGAATGATCAATGCATTATCTCCCATTTATCAAGTTATGTGGAGAGACAAATCAAAACCAAAAGGGTACCTTGACTAGAACCATGTAAACAAAAAAGAAATTTAGACTATAAATATTTCTATAGCTAACATTCATCATTCAACAAATACTGTCTACTGCTTGCCAGGAACTATTCTGACTGTTGGACAGAAAAATGAAATAGCTGTGTTGGAAGACAGAAATAAC
>PVJC01042308.1:0-14992 GCA_004026665.1 Murina feae
ATCACCATGCCATCTCCCTCCGGCCCACCCCCACATCTCGCTCACCCTGCCGCTGGCACTGCGCTGGCCTCCAGGGCTGCAGCCGCCATCTTGCCTGAGCTAATTTGCATACAGCCATTCTGATTGGCTAGTGGGCGTGGCTTACCCCCGTCCCGGAGAAACGGTTAATTTTAATATTTTGCTTTTATTAGTTAAGATAATGATGCCTTGGATAAAATACCAAGTGTTTAAGGAAATAAGTATGTTTCCGTGTTGTGGGTGAGGGAATACATAAGCACCTGTGTATGGATAGCTGTAAAGCTATAGCATGCTAGTATGTAACAAAATTTTAATAATGAATCTGATGAAGAGTATATCAGTATAGTAATTTTATTCAACTTTTTAATTAGTTTGGTAAGTCTAATAGCTTTGGACATTTTCTAAATAAAAAGCTGGTGAAAATGTTATATTAACCTCTCAAAAATATGTAAAGATATACTTTTTCAACATTCTAAAAGTATAGTGAGCAAAAGTATGTGAACAGAAGACATTGAAGACTGCTCTTTAAATAGAGGAGCCCTTTAGGAGGAGACAAAGATGCATCATCCATATACAAACATCATCCAAATTCAATGCGATTGAAACATGATGGACTTCTGGCCTTTGTGCTGTAGTTTTCCTCAAAATGGATTTTATCTTACGACAATTCTTCATACAGTTACAGTTTGCCAGATTGCTTGCTTTATAACCTATGCTTCAAGGAGAACATGAAATTAAGGCATAAAATGGCTTAAGCTTCAACATATGCTTGGAGAATAACTTCACATCTGTCCATTTCAGATGGTAGCATATGAAATAGCTAGCTCCGTGTTTTGCTAAATTTATCTAACCTCACTGTCCAGCCCACTAATTTTCATACATTAAAAATGTCAAGGATTTTTGCTTACATTTTTTACCTGCATTAGACTTAAAATCATGTAAATAGTGATTTCAGGATAAGTCTAAATAATAACTAATATTTTATCAGTTCTTTATATAAATTTTAATATGCCTGTTTATCCAACATATTTTATTACAGATAAGCTATTTTTCTTTTCTTAACCCAAGTACAATAAAGAAAATGACACAGAATATTTTGATGTGTTCTCTGTTTGACACTATCTGAATAAATACATGTCATATGTCACAATAGTGACAAGAAAATATATATAGAAACCAGATGAATGGAACACAATAGAAACCCCAGAAATAAACCTACATAAATAATAAACTGATTTTTGAAAAAGAATAAAAGCAATACAATAGAATAAGCATAGTCTTTTCAACAAATTATATTGGAACAGGTCAAAAATGAATCAAGACAATTCTGTATACTCTTCACAAAAATTAACTCAAAACCTTAATGTAACATCATAAACCTTAACGTAAAATGCAAAACAATACAACTCCTAGAAGAAAATATAAGAATAAATCTAGGTGACAATAAATATGATGACAATTATTTTTTGATATGACACCAAAGGCATGATCCATAAAAGGAAGACTTGATTACTGGATTTCCTTAAAATTAATAATTTCTGTTCCATTAAAGACACTGTCAAGAAAACTGGGGAAGAAAGCCACGGCCTGGAAGAAAATATTTGCAAATGACATATCTGATAAAAAACAAAACAGTTCTCCAAAATATACAAAGAACTTTTAAAATTCAACAGTAAGTAAATAAACAACCCAATTAAAAGAAACAGTTCAAAGATACCTTGTCATAGTAAATACGCAGGTGGCTAATAGGCATATGAAAAGATGCTCCCAATCATACCTCAGCAGAGAAATGCATATTAAAACAACAGTGTGATAGCTCTCACCTATTAGAATGGGAAAGCCTAGGAGGTTTGATAACAGCAAATACTGCTGAGGATATGGAGCTACAGGAACTCAGATTCATTGTTGATAAGAATGCAAATGAGATAGCCACTTTGGAAAACAGTTTGGTAGTTTCTTATAAAACTAAACATATTCTTATCATATAATCCAGCAAGTGTACTCTTTGGTTTTACCAAAATTCAAAATTTTTGAAATGCCTACACATGGATGCTTTTAGTAGTTTTATGAATAATGGGCAAAACTTTGGAGTAACTAAGGTGACTGGATATGTAAACTGTGGTACATCCAAGCAGTGGAATATTATTTAATGCTAAAAGCAAGTGAGCTATCAAGCCATTAAAAGACATGCTGTGACCTTAAATGCTATCACTAAGTAAAGAAACCGATCTGAAAAGGCTGCATATTGTGTGATTCCAACTACATTAAATTATGGAAAAGGCAAATCTATGGAAAGAGTAAAAAGATTAGTGGCTGCCAGGGGTTCAGGAAAGAGGGGGATGAATAGGGGGGCAGCACAAAGGATTTTCAGGTCAGTGAAACTAATCTGTATGTTACTATAATGGTGTCTATATGTCATTATACACTTGTCCAAATCTATAGGATGACAACACCCAGTGAACCCTAATGTAAATGATGGACTTTGAGTGATAATTGTCAAGGTAAGTTTATCTTGTAGGAAATGTAGTACCCTTGTGGAGGCTGTTGGTGATAGGGAAGGTTATGCATGTATGGGGTAGGGCATGCACAGGGAATCTCTCTGTACCTTCTGCTCAGCTTTGCTGGAAACCTAAAACTTGTTAAAAGCAAAGTCTTTCAAGAGAGAGAGAGAGAGAGAGAGAGAGAGAGAGAGAGGTGAATCAGCTTAATATAATATTAGGGTAAAATAAGAACAATACACATATTAATAATACACTATGACATATCAATAACATTTTTTATCCAAATAGTCTCAGAATACAAAATGAGACAGGCAAGGGGCATTGGTGGTATAGTGGTGAGCATAGCTGCCTTTCAAAATGAGACAGGCAAGTTAGCCAACACTGAGAACACAGATAAATGTGGTGATTGATACATCTACATCCCTGTTGCTGCATACTGAGAAAAATACATAACTTCTAATTTAAGGGCAATAAAATGGAATTACGAAAGTCTTTTTTTTTTTAATAATTCTTTATTGTTGAAAGTATTACATATGCCCCCTTTTCTCCCCCATTCACCTCCTCCAGTCAGTGCCCCCCTCCCTACCCCAGGCCTTCCTCACCTTATTGTCTGTGTCTATGGGTTATGCATATATGCATTCAAGGTCATCAGTTGATTACCTCCCACCTACCCACCCTCCCCCGCCTTCTCTCTGAGATTCCAGCTTCTGTTCCATGCTTTCATGTCTCTGGATCCACTCTGTTCATCACTTTATTTTGTTACTTAGATTCCACATATGAGTGAAATTATATGATACTTGTCTTCCTCTGACTGACTTGTTTCATTTAGCATGATACTTTCCAGTTCCCTCCATGATGTTTCAAAGGGTAAGAGATTCTTCTTTTTTACTGCTGCATGACATTCCATGGTGTAAATGTACCATAGTTTTTTTTATGCACTCATCTACTGATGGGCATTTGGGTTGTTTCCAGATGTTAACTATTGTAAATTGTGTTGCTATAGACATAGGAGTGCATACATTCTTTCTGTTTGGTGTTTCAGAATTCTTAGGATATATTCCTAGAAGTGGGATCACTGGGTCAAATGGCAGATCTATATTTAATATTTTTTTGAGAAAACTCCATACTGTTTTCCATAAAGGTTGAACCAATCTGCATTTCCTCAGGTAGTGGAGGACATCTTTCCCACACAGACATTTGTCTTACCTGGAGGAAAGACAGTTAACCCACCCTATTGGAAAACACCTTGCCCTGAAGCCACTTAAGAGACTAAAAATAACAAAAGTCTATTTTTAAGGAAGTATAACTCTCTGACTCTTGAAGGACTAAGATGAAAGACATGAAGCAGAAGAAGAAAGGCAAAAAAAAAAAAATCCTATATATTAAAGAGGTAATATGCAAATTGACCATCATGGCTCCGCACAAGATGGCCACCTCCATGTGAACACAATATGGCCATCCCCATGTGGTCACAAGATGGCCACCACAGCAGGAGACACCAGTTGTGGGCAACCAGACCTCCAGGGTAAGACAGTTAGGGGCTACGGCCTACAGGAGAAGGCAGTTGGGAGTGACCAGGGATGGCAGGGGAGTGGTTAGGGGGTGAACAGGATGGCAGGCCAAAGCTGTTAGGGGCAATCAGGCAGGCAGGCAGGCAAGTGGTTGGGAGCCGACAGTCCCAGATTGTGAGAGGGATGTCTGACTGCCAGTTTAGGCCCGATCCCACAGGGTGTTAGACCTCCTGTGAGGGATCCCAAATTGGAGAAGGTGCAAGCTGGGCTGAAGGACAACCCCCTTCCTCAAGTGCATGAATTTTGTGCACCAGGCCTCTAGTAAATAAACAAAAAATAAAAATTGTGGACCTTCTTTGAGCCACCTCAACTAGTGAACTAGTGAACCATCATATTGGTGCCATTATGACTACTTTTCTAGAGCCTCAGTTTTGCTATTGATGCTGCCAGGTAATTATTTGAGTTTGCCTTAAATCAATCCTTTTCCCCATGTAAATTATTAAAGAATTTTAATATTCAAGGGGCAGTAAAATATAGTAGCTAATGACATGAAGTCAAATTGTCTGGATTCACTCCAGCAACATTTTCAACTATAACTGAGCAAGTTACTTACTTCTTTGTAGCTTCATTTGTTAAATAGAAGTAATAATAGCACTTACTTCTGTAAATAATTGTTAAACCTTAAAGAAATAATATTTGTAAAATATTAGGCCCATCATCTAGCCTGGAGTCAGTTATTCAGTGTGTCAATTATTATTGTCCTTTCACCAACTCTGCTGTCCGGCTCTTAATAGAGAGCAGTACCTGTGCACGCACTGAGATGAGTGAGCTCAGCTGGTGAGGAAACATTCTCTGTTTTTTGTCCTCGGTGTCAGTGTCTGAGTTTGGAGCCTTAACTCACAATGGCTCTGTCAGTTCTACAGTCCAGATCCTCCTTCCTCTGGGATCTGGATGCTGCCCCTTCCTTTGCGTTCCATTCTCCAGCCCTTCTCCAGTTGTTTTTCTTCCTTTTAGATTTTCAACTCATTTCTTTTCCTACTGATTTTCTTCTTTTAAACACATAATAGTTCTGTTTCAAAACACAAAAATAGCCTCTCCTGGATTAAGATGCTTTTCTCTAGCTAGCCCCAGGGCATTCTTCATGGTTTAATAGTGTTGCAGGTATAATTTAGGGTCAAGACTCTCAATTTATTGGAATTTAACCTTAACTTATGACATTTCATTACAATAATCACCATTAAGTTACTAGTGGCAAAACAAATCCAGTGAAAAAAAATTTTTAAATATTTCATCACCTTCTATAACATTTAGTCAGCTGAGACCACCAATATTTTTGAAATGCTTTCATCCGTTTGTTTTAGTGGCAGCAATCTCTTCTGTGTCTCTCCTGTCTTTAGTATCAATGTCTCTGAAGTCCTTCTATTTCTTTCACTTTACACACCATCCTGAAGTGACCTCATTCTGCTCATTCTCTTAGTTTCAACTCCCAACTACACAATATTGAAAAAAGAAGCTTCTTATTTTTTCTATCCAGGTCTCTCTTTAAACATTCAGACCCTTTATTCTGTTCAGATTACTAATTTGTACTTCCAACTCCATAATTCAACAATTAAACCAAGTATATTTCTCCAAGACAGTCCTTTTTTCCCTTGCTTCCAGTCTCTCTAAATGGCACAGTCATCTCACAAGTCATCTAAGCTCTAAACTTCAAAATCATTTGAAAATTGACTCTCTTCATCACTCTAAAATCAGACACTGATCCCCACTGATTCCTCATCTCCATATGCTTAGATGAGACCCTCATTACTTTTGGTCTGCACTGCCACTACAGAGACCTAATTAGCCTTGAAGAATAGGGAACATGATGGGAAGGGGACAGAGAGCCTTTAAATCATCACTTTCTGCATTCAGCTCTTGGCTCTGCCACATTATAGCTAGATCACATTTACTTTATCCCCCATTTTTTAACTTTTGGATTTATAAAATGGAAATAGTCACACTGCCTGTATCATAGAATTGTTGTAATAACTATTCACATATACAAAATCCAGCCTGGCATCTAGTAAATACTTTAACAGGTTTCTTTTAATTCTCCTTAAATTGTTCATCCATATCTTTCAAGATAATATGTTAAACTTTTTTCTTCCCAATTAAAGCACTTTAAAATTTCACCTCCCAGCCTTAACTTATTTCAATTATCTCTTGTTCCTCCCCAGAAAGACCTGAGATTCAGCCACAACATTTCACGTTAGACTTATGTAATGTTTTGTGTTTCTGGGGTTTTTAAAAATTATTTTATTTCTAGACCTTCAATTATGTTTTCTTTGCTTTTTTAACATTAGGATTTTGTAGACAGAGGTGTGTGTGTGTGTGTGTGTGTGTGTGTGCATGTGTGTGTGTGTGTGTGTGTGTGTTGTCATGGTTGGTAGGTTAACTTCAGAGAAATGGTATAGCATTTTTAGAGGACAGAGCAGGATCAGTGCTGACCTGCATTTTTGAGGTTGTTCTCTATACCAACGTCCATACACTTTTTTAGAAAAACTTTGAGGTCTGAAAATGATACTTTCATCAAAACATGAAAGAAATAATTTAATCTTTCTGTACTTGTTTTTCTTTAAATAGTAGTATTCAAAATGGAAGGATCTACCACACAGGAATGACATAAAAATGAAATGACGCAATGTGCTCAAGAAAGTATTTTTGAGAGAATAAAAATATATTCAAGTATGTTATGGTAATATATTTCAATGCTATAATACATATATAATATATATGTATATATACATATATGCATATATTCATATATATGTATATATATGCATATATTCATATATATGCATATATATATGCATACTCTAGTGCTTCCAATTCAATGATGAATTCTCATCATGCTGAGAGTCACTTCGCATTAGTATAAATTATTTTAAAGTTTTCCTATAATTTTTGTTTGTTTACTTTTTTCATGAGCAATATGGTATGTGTTATAATACAGTGTGTTGTTTTAACATTGCTTAAGATTCTGTCACATATTTCTAGAAACCTACTCTGATTAAAGAGAAAAATGAACTCACATACGATGTTTGCCAGCACATTTCCCCCCACTAAATCAAGTGTGTTTTTGACTATCTATGTGTTATAGTTCTCCTCTGTTTCAGCCCCAAAGCTCAATGAAAATTCAGAAACAACTAACATTTTCTCTATCACCACTCATTTACTACATTTTTTATGACTTCACAATATTTTAAACACATTGATATTACATAGAGGTCCCAAAGTAATTGGAAGGAATAACAGTTTGAATCTTGGAGATTTTCATTATATTGCTGATACAATGAGAAGTATGAGAAACCCCCAGGTTTTATTTTGCACTTCCTTATCCTTTTTCACTAGTTTTCATTTTGCCAGACTCAGTGATGATTGTCTTAGCTTTCACAGCCAAAACATAACATGTCCAGCCTGGCTGGCATGGCTCAGTGGTTGAGCGTCAACCTATGAACCAGGTGGTCAAGGTTCGATTCCCAGTCAGGGCACATGCCTGGATTGTGGGCTTGATCCCCAGTGTAGGGTGTACAGGAGCCAGCCAGTCAGTGAGTCTCTCTCATCATTGATGTTTCTTTCTCTCTCTTCCTTTCTGAAATCAATAAAAATATACTTCAAAAATAACAGTTCTAGAATTTCTTTCTGTTTCTTATCACCTGATAAGTGCTATTGGGATTTTTACTGTGGATTATACCAGAGGATTCTGACATTTGTGTACTAGCAGTGGCTCCACCCCTTAGCCAATTATACTTTTCCCAGGTTAGACTGACAGACAAGCAACTTCCCCACATCACTCCAAATTCACTGTATATGTGCCCATCCTCCCCTTTGTTGAACATTTTTTCAAAACAAAAACAATGCATTCTATAGCCACATAACATGTTTGAATTTTGATAAACTTGTGCACTTATTTTAGCTTTACTATTCACTATCCTTTTTATCTAACAGTTTGTTTTTAACTTTGGTTGAAACTGGACTATATCCTCTTATTTAAATAAAAAATAATATTAGCATTGGAAATATCACATTCACTTTAGCTAATTTTTCATCTCATTTCTTTAAGAAAAATTCATTTATTTTTATATTTCACTCAAATGTGCTAATTTATGTATGCACCTGAAAAATGAAGAGATATTTTATTATTTTATATTCTGCATCTATACTTATTAATATTCTATTGTGTGAAGTATATGTCCCTAGAGACTACACCATATTTAATACATTTTTCTTCTAGTTTTTCTTCCAGCTCTCCTTATAATAGGCTGCAACCTATTTTGCAAAGAATCATGCATAAATTCTGTTTTGCAGTTATGAACTTTAGGGTGAATACAGTAAACTCATCTATAATCACTGCTTTACACTGCTAATCTGTAACAAGTAGTGATAAAAGGGTTTGCTTTATTAAAACTGAATTTTACCACATGTAAAAAGGAGCCAGTATTTCATGGGTTAGAGTTTGATCTATATTACAGCTTAGACTATATCCTAGGCATCTAAACCATTATAAGCCTCTATTCTACTAAGACAAACACAATACATACTATAATTAGGTTTTAATAGCTTTCCAATATTTTATAATAGTTAAAATGAAAATATGATACTGAATTCCTCTTAGAAATCTCTAAGGAACATGTTTATTTAGTATACCAATTCACAAAACAAAACAAACTACATATTAGAAACCAAAAAAACAGTTACAGGCTACTAAAATACACAGATAAATGCTTCAAATTCATGAGGTAACTTCCACTCTGATAAAATTATGATAGAAATACTCCACTACTGTTATACTACCTTCTGGCCTCTTCTGCAAATTACCAGCAGGGAGTGGACCTTGCAATGGGAGACCAAAGCATTTGCTATTGTCCAGATTAATTAGAAGAGCTGAGAGACGTCTGCACAGTCAAGCAGAGTACCATGTGATCCATAACCACAAACTGGCATTTGCTGCCAAGTTCTCCCATTTCCTTTTCTCTCTTTTTGTCAGAAATGTTTTGAAAGCATTATTTTAAAGTCTAGAACTGTTGTCAGTGTCATACTTTAAAGTGGTACTTTGGCCCAGCCAAGGTGGCCCAATGGTTGAGTGTCTACCTATGAACCAGGAGGTCATGGTTCAATTCCTGGTGAGGGCAAATGCCTGGGTTGCAGGCTGGATCTATGATCTTGCAGGAGGCAGCTGATCAATGAATTTCTCTCATCATTGATGTTTCTATCTCTCCTTCTCCCTTCCTCTCTGAAATCAATAAAAAGATATTAAAAAAATAAAGTGATACTTTGATTTTTGATGTTTTTGACATTTATATTTATTCTAACATTGTGAACTTCCCTTTATTTCTTCTAAATTAAAAGGGCACAAAAATTTGGTTTACTTGACTTTCATTTTATGGTAATATTTTTATGTTTTGTTTTAGCATCTAGTCTAAAATTTTCATGGAAGAAAATTGTAAACAATATACAAGAATGTACATGCAAATACTGATTGAAATAAAGAATAAAAAGACAAGTAGTAAACATGTATATGTATGTATGTGTATATATATGTATACAAACACACCCATGCACACACAAGTATTATAAATACTAGAGGCCCAGTGTACAAAAATTTGTGCACTCTGGGATGTACCTCAGTATGGCCTGTGACGTCTGGCAATCTGGGACCCCACATGAGATGTCCACCTTCTGGCTTAGACCTGCTCCCCAGGCAATCAGGCCTAAGCTGGTAGCCAGACATCCCTTTGGCAGATCGAAGGCCCTTGGGGGATGTCCACTTGCTAGTGGGGAGCAGGCTTAAGCAGTAGTCAGACATCCTTAGCTCTGCTGAGGAGGCGGGAGAGGCACCTGCCACCACTGTTGTGCTGGCACCTGGCAGCCTGTCTTGTGGCTGAGCAGAGCTCCCCCTGTGGGAGCTCACTGACCACCAGGGGGCAGCTCCTGCATTAAGCGTCTGCCCCCTGGTGGTCAGTGTGTGTCATAGTGACCAGTCATTCCCAGTGGTTCTGCTGTTAAGGTCAATTTGCATATTACCCTTTTATTATATAGGATGGAGGCCTGGTGCATGGATAGGGGCCGGCTGGTTTGCCCTGAAAGGTGTCCCATATCAGAGTGGGGTTCCCACTGGGGTACCTGGCCAGCCTTGGGTGAGGGGTTAATGGCTATTTGCAGGCTGGCTATATCCCCTTCAGGGAGGCGGTCCCCGATGGGGTACCTGGCCAGCCTGGGTGAGCGGCTGATGGCTGTTTGCAGGCTGGCCACAGCCCCTTCAGGGAGGGGGTCCCCGATGGGGTACTTGGCCAGCCTGGGTGAGTGGCTGATGGCTGTTTGTAGTGAGGCTG
This sequence comes from Murina feae, assembly GCA_004026665.1. Lineage (NCBI taxonomy): Eukaryota > Metazoa > Chordata > Mammalia > Chiroptera > Vespertilionidae > Murina > Murina feae. Next base: position 10,402 of record PVJC01042308.1, read on the forward strand.
GCTGGTTGGAAGCTGGTATCTGGGATTGTTTTCACTTCTAAAGTTGAAACTTTGTTGCTTTAACTGGAGCCCAGGTCAGGTTGCCCCTGACAACCCAGGCTCCCAGTGCTTTTTTGAGCCCAATGCTGGAAGCAGGTATCTTGGGTTTATTTATCTTCTATAATTAAAACTTTGTTGCCTTGAGCAGAGGCCACAGCCAGCTTAGGCAGACAGGAACCTTAGCTTCCTCCATCACTGGGGCAAGCCTCCTGCTTGTTCCAGCTCCGTGGCTGTTGGCCGCCATCTTGGCTGGGTTAATTTGCATATAGTCACTTTGATTGGTGGGCATGGCTTGGCTGGTGGGTGTGGCTTACGTGTGACGGAGTGAGGGTCAATTTGCATATTACTCTTTTGTTAGATTAGATTGTGTACAGGTGTGTTTTCTAAAGCTTTATGAGTTTCTAGCACACTCACAAGTTTAATATCTACTACCACTCAAATGGCATCTTAGAGTCTCCTTTTCCTGACCAAAGATTACCCAATAAGTTCCATCAAATTACTTCCTGGAGTCCAGAAGTAGGAGAATGTTCTTTAGGCAAAATCTTCCTTGAGAACCAGGACATTTAAATTTTTATTAATAAACTAGAGGTCTGGTGCACAAAATCTGTGCACAGGTAGAGTCCCTAGGCCTGGCTAGTGATCAGGGCTGATCTGTGGGGTGACTGGCAGGATAATCGGGGCCCCTACTTGCACCTGTTTGGCCTGGTGCCACCCGCTCACCTGATCCACCATGCGGCCATGGTCCTGCTCTCATTAGGGTCCATTGAGACCAGCAGCGTTTTCACTGCCTCCCACTGCTGGTCCCACATTGCCAACACCTGGCATGTTCTGTGCCACCCCCTGGTGGTCAGCGCATGTCAACTCCTGTTTGGTAGAACTCCTGCTTGCCCAAGAGGGCAATTTGCATATTAGCCTTTTATTATATAGGACTAAAGCAGAAATCCACCAATATTTTAATAGATATGTGAAAGAGATAGGTAAGTACATCAAGATTCCAGTTTTGAAAGCAAAGACATTAGACAGTTAAAATAGTTAAAAGAATATGAACTGGTAAGAATAAAAGTTAAAAATAATAAAATATAAACTAATGCAAAAGAAGACAAATGCTAAACTGAGGCAAACCTCTTATTCCTAATGACAAAGAAAAATGTGGAGAATTATGCAAAGTAGGACAATTAAGTACAAAATAAAACAAAACATGAATGCCCTCATAGTCATTTAATTTTCCTGGAAAACAGACTACTTATGAAGTGTAACAGAATTCCAAAAATATAGTTCTGGAATCATTAGTAATAAAATCACTAGGATTTCACAATAATTTCATAGATTATGTGGTTATCAAGAGCAAATACTAGGGTATTTTCTCTTTACATGTGGAAAAATACAAACAACCTGTGGAGAATGTTATAGACAATTTAAATATTAAGAAGCAAAAAATAAATAAAATTTCCTGAATAGAGTAATAAATATTTTGAAGAGGTAAAGTTAAATCTTAAGCCTAAACTTTTCTTAGAACTAGATTTACTTACTTAGAAATATTGTAGCAACATTATCGGGTCCTAGGAATTTTGTGACATTATCCATTCCATATATGTAGGTAGAGCACAGGAGGTTTATCTCGGTGCAGTGGCTGATGCAATGCTGTGAGCGCACTCCAGCAGTTCAGATCTTTCTGGCACACCAGGAAGATGGCAACACCCTCCTAAGCCCCTCCCAGGGTCATGTACACAGTATCCCAACCTTTATGCTCATTGGCTACCCTAAGAAGATGTTCCATGATTGGCCACCTCCACCTATAAATACTCTGTACTTCCTCTGCGTCACAGAACCTGGTCTCCGGAGTCATGCATGCAAGCGTCCTAGCACTAGGGGCTCCATCGTCCTCACTACTGGGAAATCCCCTGCTTCACATATACACGTGTAAAAATAATCACAGGGCAGTGACATTAAGGGCAAACCTCCCCAGATAGAAATTGAGCCATCTCTTGAAGCCAGTAGCCAAAGTTGATAGCTAGCAGAAAAACCTAACTCCACAATTACTCTTTCTCTTTCTTCTCTGTCAAAAGTGATGCTCTTCAAAATGGAAAAAGCAGAAAAGATATTGGCTAAGGCAAACAAAATGTCAGCAAGGGAAGAAAGAGTGCAAACAACTACTCAAAGTAAGTTTAGTAACTTGTCTAGATGTATGATACTACAATGCTAAGCATACACATGGAATACTCTCCATATCAGAAGTCAGAAAAGAACTCATAAGGCTAGAGAAAAGCAAAAAAGGAAGAAAGGGCATTTTAAGACTGTAGTCCAATGAGCTTGATATTAATAATGAAAAAAAAGGACTAATGAATTTTAAGATTTTGTGAACAAATCAGTGACCATTATTCATGACTCTCTAGGTCAAAATGAACAATCAATAAATGTAAAAGAGCATATCTTTATTTCAGTATGGCATTTGATTTTTCCATACAGATAAAGTAAGACAATATATGCACATGAAAAAGTATTTGTTAGTAGTTAACAATTTTATTAAAAAGCTTTTGAATGATGGGAAGTTCTCTATTGTTCTTTCTTTGGTTTAATTAATCAAATTTGTGTGATTACAAGCTGGATAATACTGTAAAACTTTATATGACACAATTCAGTAGAATGCTGTCAGGTGATGTTTAATACACATGTAAGCTCGGCATTCAGTCTAATAATTACTAATGCAGGATAAGTAAGAGGTGTCTTAGTAGTGCTGTATGTGAGGCACAACTCAGGGTTTTAATTGACGTGATAATAATGCCTTATATTTTTACTATCATTATCTAGATTTAGTTATAGGCCTAATGCTTTAAGACAAAATACAGACACCCATGAAATCATTCTCCAGAGAACATAGTTAAAAATGGTATAGCCAAGCTCATAATTAATCAATTGTTAGTTATCTGTTAATGGAAAAAAGAAAAAAAAAACAAAGGAAAAGATGATTTCAAATTATATTACCCAGGCTATGTGTGAAGCCAAGGAAACATTTGTCACTAGTAGACGACAGTGTTTACAAGCCATCTATGTTTTGATTGCATGTAGGAGACATCCAAAATACCATTTCTATTAGCTGAACAAGCAAAGATAAATTATTTGGCACTTCAAACATTTTTGCCCAGTAAGATGTATAGAAAATTAACTTTATTTTAAGCTTTAGTCTAGGAAAAAACACTTTAAAGCTTATTTACAGATTTGAATTAGACTAGTCTACACACATTGAAGCATGTGCTGCAATCGCCACATTACACAATATATCCGTGTGTGATACACTTCTCATTAAGATAGTGCCATTTGCATACCTTTTTAGTTCAACCCTTTCCCCCACTAAGTTCACATAACAGAACAGAATGGAAATACTTAATGTGCCATTCTATGTAGTCCACTCCCACTGTGATCAACTTAGGATGAATAGATTTTATTCTCTTTGCTAAAAGGGGAGATAACATTTTTGAATGTAAAATTAATTTTGGAATTCATCCAGAGGTCAGTCATTTACTAATGTGACATAGTTTAATCTTTTTCTGTGAAATGCCAAATTTTTATTAACAAAAAAACAAAAACAAAAACAATAAATATTTCAGATAGGTAACTATAACGTAAAGTGTTGGAAAAAAATATATCTAGATTTTATAATGAAGGAGCAAAATTTCACACAGATTTATAAGGTTTATTTTATTGCATTTTAGTTTGCATGATTTAAAAGTTTTTATTTATTTGAAGAGTTGTATTATCAAAAGCTGAACAAATAATAGATTTGTTCAAATAATTTAACTAGTGTATTGAAAAGTAAAATATAAGTTTAAAATAACTTAGAATATTATAAGGAGGAATGAATAAAATAAAATGAGCATGAAGAAATGTCATTACAATTTTCATAATTGAAGCACACATTTGACTATAAATTTCGGTATATATAACATGAAAATTTAAATGTTAAATACTTATTGATAAAAAAATAGGTACAATTTCCTTAGGCAACCAAAGTTTATCTCACTATGAAAGAAATCAGGCTTAGTGTGGGATACACTGAGAAAACAACACACTCAGCAATATTGCTATAGAAATAATACATTGTTATAGCCATAATTAGTTATCCTAGATAATAAAAGCCTAATATGCTAAGTGTCTGATCATCTGGTTGTCCATTCAACCAATCAAAGTCTAATATGCTAATGATATGCTAAAGATGCTCAACCGTTCACTATGATGTGCACTGACCACCAGGGGGCAGACACTCTGACTGGTAGGTTAGCTTGCTGCTGGGGGGACCAGCTTATCAGGACAGCAAGACTGGCCAGACACGCCCTGGAGCCCTCCTGTGGTCCCTCCCCAGCTGGCTACCCTCCCGCATCCCTCTTTGGCCCTGATTGTGCACCAGTGGGGTTCCTCAGCCTGGCCTGAGCATCTCATAATCTGGGCTAAGGGACTCCCCTAGTGCAACCCCTCCCCTGAGTGCATAATACTTTGTGCACCGGGCCTCTAGTTTATTAATATTAGGACAATAGCAAAGAGAAGACCAGGTGTTACA
>PVJC01042309.1:0-15032 GCA_004026665.1 Murina feae
GAGACTCCCTGCTTCAGATAATCGTTTTATCCTTCTGTCCTAGCATTCAAACAGCATTCTTCCTACATCTTTATTCTTTTACTTGCAGCGTATTATTTCACTTCTTCTTCACAGAAAAGTTACTTATGTACAGCCTCGCATTTTCCTGCTTATGCACATTCCTCAGAGAAGTAGTTTTGAGTTGGAGTTGTTGAGTTCTCTCCTCCACCTTAAATTGTATCTAGATTTGACCCCCAGTGTGTGCCCTAAGGCTTACTCTGCAAACACTCCTTTGCTTCCTCAGCTTTTCCCTTTGAATCGGCATCCTCCATTATACCTACAAACATGTTCTCTAAGTCTAAACCCACTCATGAAACTTGTTTCATCAGATTTCCATGCTTTTCATCCTCCTTTCTCCATGACTGAATGAAATCTTTTCCTTGGTTTACAAGTATACATTTTAAAACTGACTAAGCAATTCTTCAAAACACTAGATATCTGTTATCTGTGCCCAGGACCCTATACTCTAAAAACATTTAAAACACTTCTTTTGTTTGTTAGACTAAAAAGAATAACTAAAAACACACCTGGAACTGTATTAATGTTATAACATTTAGCTAAATGGATTGTATGTTGTAGAATTCTTTAAAAAATAGAACATTAGTTAAGTAAACTTTCTATCAGGGATAAGAGAAATTAGATTTTTGAGCACTTTACTTTTACAGAATAATATCTTAATAGAGTTATTACTATTTATTTACTTAGTATTTGAGCACAAACATAATTAAAAAGTAATACTATAACCACTTTAAAAATAAATAAATGGGAAGAAAAATGGCATGATGGCCCCACTTCAATGACATGTTAAGTCAACAAAACAATGAAGAATAAACTTATTTTATATTTAAGCCTCCTCAAGCCCACTAACACAAGTTTGCTGATATAAAACCACATTTCAGGAGTGAGAGGCAGTCTCTTAATAATCAGCTGGTGCAAGCTTCATGAAGAAATCTCAATTTTCAGTTCTTTATCCAATATTTCTATGCTATAAAACTCATCATAGTTAAAATGCAGGTGGTTAAGGAACTAGTAGATAAGTGAATTTGAGCATCTAATTTAATCAGTATTACAACTATCAAAATGTTTTGTATTTATTTGCCTAAATAATGATCACTGTATAAGATCACTTAAATGTGCTCTTTCTTCCAATGTATTGTGTTTATAAAAATAAAGATATAGGTGACTATTTGAGACATGCTTTAAATTAATACATAATTTAAATAAATTAGTTAAAATTTTGAGTAAGTGAAGGTCTATCAATTTAATGATTTTTCTAGCATGAGTAATTTATGAAGACTCTAGACCAAATGACAGAACTATAGGAAGAAACTGGAAGGAGGTAAATAATATGTGCTACAAAGGACAATTTACCAAAAAAATGGATAAATAAAAATAACAATAACATGGTCCTTGAGAAGTGAGCACCAGGAACCACATCCTTTGGACGTATGTAATGAAAAATTTAGAATCACTGTAATGAAGAAGTTTCAAATACTGCTATTATTTTCAACTAACTAGCTAAATTGCCACAGAATCCAGTATTCTATATAAAACTAGAGGCCTGGTGCACAAAGATTTGTGCACTCAAAAGGGTCCCTCAGCCTGGCTGGGGTCACAGTCTAGGACCCCTCAAGGGATGTCCACCTGCTGGCTTAGGCCCACTCCCCAGGGGATTGGGCCTAAGCTGGCAGTCAGACATCCCTCTGGCAGCCCAGGAGCCCTCAGGGGATGTCAACTTGTCAGTGGGGAGCAGGCCTAAGCTGCAGTCAGACATCCTTAGCACTGCAGAGGAGGCAGGAGAGGCTCCCTCCACCACCACTGTACTTGGCAGCCATCAGCCTGGCTTGTGGCTGACCACTAGAGGGCAGCTCCTGCATTAAACGTCTGCCCCCTGGTGGTCAGTGTGTGTCATAGTGACCAGTCATTCCCAGTGCTTCTGCTGTTAGGGTGAATTTGCATATTACCCTTTTATTATATAGGAGAATAGAGGCCTGGTGCATGGGTGGGGGCTGGCTAGTTTGTGCTTAAGGGTGTCCCAGATCAGGGTGGGGGTCCAGCTGGAGTGCCTGGCCAGCCTGGGTGAGGGGCTGATGGCTGTGTGCAGGCTGGCCAAGCCCCCCAGCAGGAACCCTTACCCCATGAGACTTTGGTCATCCTGTGTGAGGGGCTGATGGCTCTTTATAGGCTGGCCACAGTTCCCAGCTCCTAGTGAGGTTGGCTGGAAGCAGGTATCTGGGATTTATTTATCTTCTATAATTGAAACTTTGTTGGCTTGAAAAGATGCCACAGCCCGCCAGGGCAGGAGGGAAGCTTGGCTTCCTCCATTGCCAGGGCAACCAAGTCTCCTGCTTGCTCCAACTCTTCGGGCTGCCTGCTGCCATCTTGGTTGGGTTAATTTGCATATAGTCACTCTGATTGGCTGGTGGGCGTGGCTTGGCATATAGCAGAGTGACCCCAATTTGCATGTTTCTCTTTTATTAGATTAGATAAGCACCCACTGTGCATTTAATTGCATGTGGATATGAGAACAGATCACATTTTAAAAGTTATTAAATATTGAATACTAAAATATTGAAAATAAGCAAGTGAAGAAAGAGAAACTCCTTTCCACCATTTGGATTTATTGTATTAGCTGCCATTCATTTGGTGTTGTCTATTGAAGGGAATTGCCCAATATTTAATTATACTTGTTTATTCATTTATTTGCATTTGTTTTAAGATTCTTTTTCAATCCTTAATTTTGCATGTACAATAATCGATGCTATGTCTAGATGAGAATCAGGAGTCAGATCATGGAAAGCTGAAATATTCTGCAATCTAGCTCATTCGGCTCTTGAGTATTCACTGTATAAGAATAGAACAAAATTAAGGAGAATGTGAATAGCACATAAGGATTTGCACGCATACATGATAGATATAAGAAGAAAGGTAGATCAGCAGAGTTGAAATGCACATTTTGCTAGAGCCAGCATGATATTATTCATTTTTTACTAATTTATTTAGTATTTTTTATGTTTATTCATGGAATAGAACAGGGATTTCTGACCTTACAGTTATTACTTTCAAGAGAAGGGAAGGTAAAATAAATGAGGAAGTTATTTAGTTTGTTCATAGACAGTAAATGCTGTGTGCAAAAGGGTGAAATGGGATAATCAAGAGTACCAGGATTTGGGGAATGGGGTTAGACTGGCACATTAAATGTCATCATTAAGAAGGTGAACCAAAATAGATACAGAGGCAGGCAGCATCAAACAGACTGTCAAATTACAGCAACAAGGACAGGAAGGGTTGGTGGAGGGGTGACGGATCAGCCAAGGGACTTTTATGCATGCATTTGAGCATAACCAATGGACACAGAACACTGGGGAGTAGGACAGGCTGGGGGAAGGACAGGGGAAAAGGGGAGATATATGTACTAATCTTTGTAGGACTGTATGTAATAAAAAATAAATAAACAAAAAAGTGGAATTAGGAAAAAAAAGAAGGTGACATTTGAGCAGAAATTCAAAGAAAGTTATAGAATTAGCTGTGTATATATTTGGAGGGAGAATATTCTAAGCAGAGAACATAGTTAGAGCAAAGCCCTTAAAGTGAGAAGTATGGTCATCATGTTTACCAGTAAAGAAAAGGAAGAAGACCTTATAGCTGTACTGAGTGGAGGGGGTGATATCAGGAAATGAATTTAGAGAGATAATTGGACTCAGGTACAGGAATAAAGTCTATTTAATATATTTTTTTTTAAATTTGCTTCCAGTCTGCCTGAAAATGGAGTCATTGAGTAGAGGCATGATATGATTTATCTTAAATATTAAAAGCATTACTCTGGTTGCTGTGTTAAGAATAGACTGTCAGAAAGTGAAAACCAATTAGGAAGGCATCACAGTAATTCAAGTGATAAATGGTGGTAGTTCATCCATACCAGGATGGTAGCATGGGGATGAAGAGAAGTCATGAGATTCTGGATGTATGTAAGGATTTACTGAGAGGATGGATACAGGGTATAAAAAATTGAAGTGCCAAAGGTAATTTTTTTGTTTTGTTTTCCCCCCTAAGAATTAGATGGATGGGGTTCCCATTAATTGATATGTAGAAGGTTGCATGCAGGTGGAGTACCCTCGTGTTTATTTTAGGACATATTGATTTTGAGATGTTCATTAAACATTCAAATGGATAGTTACATAAGCAGATATTCAAATATTATAGTTGGGATAGAGGGATGAGCTAGAAATAAAATTTTGTGAGCAGTTGCTTTGTGGGTTATATATAAATCCATGTGATTGAATGAGATCACCAAAGACATGAACAGAGAAAGTAAAGAAAAGATCCAGGACAAGGCTGTGGGATATTCCAATGTTAAGAGGTTGGAGAGAAGAAAAGAATCTAATAAGCAGACTGAGAAAGAGAAACTAGTCAGGAAGACTAAAACATAGAGGAAGGGGTGATATAAAATGTAAGGAAAATACATCAAAGAAGTGATGCGCTGCTGGTAGTGACTGTCGGATTTACCAGTGCCATCAGGGTAAACATGATGAGAGTAGTTAGATGGGGTGATAGATGCAAACATTCAACTGGAGTGGCTTTTAAAGAGGATGGAAGAGAGAATTAGAAACTATACGAGTAGATAACCCCCTCAAAGTTTTTCAATAAATACAACCAAGCAATAGATAAGTGACAGGGAGGACAGAACAAGAGAATAAGAATTTAGACATAACTGTATGTATGTACACTGATTTCAATTATACAGGAGAAAGAGAGAAAAATATCAATGTAGGAGGAAAAGGGAAGTATTTCTGGAATGATGCTTTTCAAGGAATTCCTGCCATGATGTCTTCAAGCAAGAGAAAATGGGAGTTTTGAAAAAAGGAGACATTAGATTCAAATAGAGGTAAGTTTAAAATACATTGCTCATTCTCCTAAGCAGTTTTTATTCCATTTATACACATGAATATTATGGAGTAGTGAAACAGCTCCTAGGAGAATATGAGAACATAATGTGTGTCTATATATTATGTGGCATGATTTCTATTATGCCTGTGAGAATGGGGATGAGAAAATTTTGTAAAGCCAAAAAACAGTAATCTGTTGACAAGAATAGGCTCTTAGCCTCCAGAAATCTTTATCAACAATAGTGAAATGGACAAAGGGAAACTCTATACCCTTTACATTATGTGTATTTTATATTAATTTCTTATCCATAGCACCATTGAATGGAAAAAGTCTTGGAATTAATTTATTATGTTTTAAATCTATGGATTCCATTCCATTTCCTCTACCAACTAATTGAGGTTGGGCTGTCCAAAAGGCCACTAATTAAATTACTAACATCTATAAAGAGAAACTTTTTAAGAGCAAAAACCTATTATTGAATATAGGCCTCAGAATGGTTGCAGTGTATGAGGCTGTTAATTAAATATTATGTTGTGAAGAGATATTTCCCTAGCACTTAATGTGTGTTATTTTTCCTTTTAACTTTTTGTTCTTGTATTCTGTGCCTCTAGTCTGTTTCTACAGTAATCCATTCATGTAAACATGGCCAACTTAATATTTCTAAATTAGTAGAGCTATGTTAATATCACTATTTGTCTGCTTAAAAAATGTTAGTAGCTCACCGTTTTCTAGAAAATTAAATCCAAATTGCCTTGATTCTGTAGCCTTGTCTTCAGTGTCACTATCACTTAGTCTAAGCTGCTCTCACTACAATAGCCTGAAAATCACTCCACTTTTTTCCATATCATGTATTACTGCATATCAGTTTTTTACATTTACAGCTTTATCAGTTACCTATAGCGATATTTATTCTGCCTAACAAACACATAGCCTGCTGGCTTGAGACATTAAATATATATTTAATTCCCAAATCTAAGGATTGGATTCTTCTTTTGAGCTCATCTGAGGAGCTTTGCTGACATGAGCAAGGCTTAGCAGGATGCATTCACTAGTTATGAATCAGCGAAGTTTCTCTGCTGATCTCGGATGGGAAGTCCCAGGTGTCTGACTGATGGTCAGCTGGTCTGGGTAGGCCTCAGGGAGACAACTGGGTAACTCACCTCTGTCCACATTTCTACATTCAATAGGGTAGCCCAAGAATCCTCTCAGGACAGAGGAAATGAAAGTAGCTAAATACAAATGCCTTTTCGAGTCTCTGCTTGCATCCTGATTGCTACTGTCCTGTTGACCAAAGCAAGCCATGTGGCAAACTCAGAATCGGAATCACTACAGACAGGCAGAAGAAGAAGTGGCTTTAGGGAAGTGTGGTAAATTGAGGCTATTAATGCAACCAATCAAACAATTACAAAGACCTAAATTCTTCATAAGTGCTAATATTTGTGGCTCACAGAACCATCGCACAGTTTCCCCACCCCAAGTTTTCCAGACACCACTTCCTTTGCCTAGTTAATTCCCATTTATCTATTATCTCAGCTCAAAAAATCAGTTTAGACAGAACCTTCTGGGATATGTAAGCATTATTTGTAATAACCCCTTAAAGAATTATGTTTCTGTCACAGAGTACTTGGGTTGAATTATTAATGTAATTATTTGATTAACTTCTGGGTACCCACTTTAATTCCTTTCTAAGAACCAGGACTTTGACATCTTTTGCGCAACATCTAGTATTCAGTGTTGTGCATGGAACAGTAAATGTTCAATAACTATTTCTTGAATGACATTACTTGCCCTGATTGAATTCCCTATTAGTTTTTCATTTTTCTTTTTGTCAAGCAATCTTGTTCATGTTATCAGTTAAAACATTTTAAAAATGCCTAAACTTTCATCTCTTATTCCATAATCTTAATACAATACTATTCTTTTTTTGCCCATTCTCTTAGACTTTCAGATAGACTTGGTTTCTAAGTTCTCGGTCTCTAGGCAGTGATTCTTTTGTTAACTAGCACAAGAGAAACATAAGTGAGAAACTAATTGTCATCCCTCATGTCTCACCCTCCCCACTTCATTGTAGTCTTTGAGAAGAGAACAATAATGTGAAAATTGATGTTGTGAATTATGGATATTCTACCATGTATTTTACAAAGAAGTATATGCTGTAGTCAATAGAACAAATTCCAATAGATTTGGAATTTGGAGGTAGGAGTTAAATGAGCTGTGGGCAGTTGCATGAGTCATTTACCTCCTTAGACCTCAGTCTCATGCATAATATTTAGAAAGCATATAAAGTGAGATGATGTTTAATATCCTCTGTAGCTTAAAAAAAAGTTCCAAGTGTTTCAGCATGCACAAATAACATGTCTTCTGTATTCTTCCTAAAATGGAGGTATATTTCTCTGCTTGAACTGCCTTACTATGTTGCTTAAATGTCCAATTTCTATATTAGACTGTGATTTTGTTTTGGAGATAAGTACCATGTCTTCTTCCTGGCACTTGGCACAATTACGTATTGAAATTTTTTATTACTTCAATTCGCATTTGTTCTTGTACTTTTAGGGCACATATATTCAGAGAACTCCCTTGTGTGGAGGCTGTTGCCTTAGGTATAAGTTAGACACATCGGAGATTCCAAATGGGAGCTGTTAACTCTCATTCATTAGTCCTTCCTTGAGCATGATAAAGTTATACTGTATAGGTGTCTTGACATGCTAATTTGAGAAACAAATGCAAGTCTAAAGTGAAAAAAAATAGCATTTTGCATTTATAATCTTGCCTCTTGGAGTCACACATGTTGGAGAGGATAGCTTTAAAATCAAGTTTCATAGTATTTAACATATACTAAAGTGACATGGAAAATGTTAATTTCAGATTGTGAGAGTTCCAACTATTGAAGCCATCCACCAATAACTACACTGAAATAATGTCGAAGAATCCCAAGAGTGTGCCAGTGAAAAAAAGAGTTTATTATGGAAAAAACTAATGGACCATTTTCTGTAGCTACTCCTGCTGGTGCTGCTATGATGGGTAACATAAAGCAAGTGAAATATCCCTGTGATATGTTAAACCACACATTTTTACCCTAGGGAAATAGAATAAGCTTCATCTCTATTAAATATATTTGATTGCATTGGAATATTTTATCTCCTTTTCTGTTTTGTTCTATTATTGTTTTTATTTTAATAAAATTATTTTGTAGCATTTGAGCAAAAAACAATACAATTGTGTCTTCTTTCTAATAAATAACTTTATGTTAGAAATCAAGCTAAATGGCTTTCCTGTGACCTCCATCTTGTTATGATCCAGAGTCACTACAATGTTGCCTTGAGGGTGTAGGCTAATGAAGTCAATGCTTCAGTGCTTATCCCAGTAAACATGGCCATGCCCCTGTATGGTAAGCTGAGTGTGCACTGTTTTAATTTATCTTAAAAAAAAAAAAAGATATTTGATGATGGTCAATTTTTGTTGAACGCATGGGGATTTATCTTGGTTTGCAAAAGTTTAAAGTTTTTCATGTGTTCTCCCTAGTTGGACATGTACTTTAACAAAATAATTTCTTGCCTTTACAATGTGACTCCGTGTTTGAGCTTTGACCCGTGAACCAGGAGGTCACAGTTCAATTCCTGGTCAGGGCACATGCCTCAGTTCCCAGCAGAGGGTGTGCCTGAGGCAGCTGATAGGTGAAGTTTCTCTCTCATTGATGTTTCTATCTCTCTATCTCTCTCTCTCACTTTCTCTGAAATCAATAGAAACATATTTTAAAAAAGAAAATAATTTAGTTAGGAAGCTCTCTTAACCTTAATTATTCCAAAATAATAAAGAGTTAACTCTGAAATCTATTAGACCCTGAAAATATAACCACAATGACTATTATGTTTCTAAACATATTGCAAAACTCATTGCAGTTGTTCAGGGGGATGTGTATCATGATGGAGAGCACTGCCGTGTATAATCCTACAGAGCGAGAATTGGAACAGCAATTCTCTGCTGAAGCTATTTCTGTTCCATTCTATGCCTGCTCCATGGACTGCTCCAGATTCTCAAAGAGCAATCAATGAATATCTTTAACATATTAGATTATGGAGCTCAGGCCCATTTTTGTAAAAGACAAACAAGTACTTTTTAAAGATTTTTCTTTTCTTAGAAGAAAAGAAAGAATTGATTATTTCTACTTCCAAATCACTTTATCTCACAACTCTAATTCCAGCAGTTATCCCTGCAGGGTTAGTAGCTGATTAGACTAAAACAACATGTAAAACGCATAAAACTTATTGCTGATTAATTTATAACCTAGTCTCTTTTGGAGAACTTTGACAATTGTCCCAAATGTGTAAGAATTCAAGTGTTGTTTTAGGATGTCATTCAAAATCAAGATTGATGTTTTTGTTATTCATAACTCATTATCCTTAAGAATTTTAATTTGTGGAAGTTATTTCACTCTCAAGTTCAGCCAATACAGGATGCAGGAATCATTTGCTTTTGCAATGTCAATTAAGTATTTTTTCTGCAGTTCTTTCATGATTGCTTCTGTGTTCAATTCCACAAAATTTTTACCTAGCTTGTGTTTTCTTGGCTTAATTCCCCTTTCTGTCTCCATGGAACATAGCATTTGACAGAATTGCAGAGGAGAGAAAAACCTTACTACCAGATTTTCCACTTGAACTAAAAATTAAGTTGTTTAAATTGAAAATTCCTTAATCAAAGTTGTCAGCTTACATATGGTCACTAGTTTTATGTAGTCAAGTGTGTCTATATGGAACGTAAAGAGCAAGTTTAGGGTTCAGTTACATATCTGGAAAACTCTTTGGATCACAGACAATTCTCATTTCTTTCATTGAAGTAATAATAATAATAATAATATATAATAATAATAATAATAGTAACAATAATAAAAAGAACTAATACTACCTTTTATTAGATGCTAATTATAGCACCATTGTACTAGGTGTTTTAATTCAAAGTGGGATTTGAGAGACTACAGTTATTTATATTTCATGGTAGTTCAGAGAGGTAAAATATTCTGTTCTAGGTAATATAGGCATTAAGTTGTTTAAAGTGAAAGTTGATACCAGACCCATCTCCCTTCAATGTCTGTATTCCCATTCATTTTATTGCAATTCTACTTATCATTTAGATGATGATGATACTTTTATCTAATAATAAATAACTCTGGAATTCAAGAAGTTTCTAAACTCATAATTGTATAAATCTGTAATTAATTTCCTCTAAGGGCTTCTTGGAATGTAGTCTCTTCCAGCATAGAGGATCAAACTAACTTGATTGTATAATATAACAAGTATATTTGGCCAGGCACCATTTATTTCCATATTGCCTTACTTCGGAATAAAAGTCAATAGGCTAAATCTTAGAATCCACCTCCATAACCTATGTTTTCTGCACTCTGATCCCCTGATAAATCCATGCCTATGTGATCAGATGGCCTCTGTAGGTTTGAGGAGAACCATACACCTTTATAACTGTGCCCTACTGGGATCCCAGGCCAAGAGAGGTAGGGCTCAACCTGGTGCCATATGGTAGTAAATTATGCAATATCTCAATCCTGACAAAAACTGTGTACAGATAAATTCTTTTCCACATTGCAGTATCTTCTCCAAGTCTCCAAATTCAGTTCCTTCTGCCCACCTAAACAAGCTATATAGTAAGTAGTAACTGAGTCGTTTTCAGAGTAACTGCAAACTATGAGCCCTCATCCACATTATCACTTATTTTTTAGCAACAATCCTAGGACTTATCGTCCCCTGTGGCTCTATTTCTGTCACAGTCAATAAGAGGTAAGCTATGGTGTATGCTATGCAATCCAGGGAGTATGCAAAATGACTCATGGAATAGTGGAAAGAAAATATTAAGATGTCTCATCATATTGATTTTAACTCAACATTGAAAGCTTTGTTGAGCTTTCATACCCCAAATAGAGGTATGTTTTAAAAAATATATATATATATAGTGGTACATTTACATTATTATGCATAAATAAATATACAACTCCTGGGAATTTTGGTGTTTTACTCAGAGCAATGAAAATTATGAAAAGGTTTAAAGTAGGAAATCAGAGTTGTCTTTGAAATGATCACTCTGGCTGTTGTGTGGATAACAAATTGGAAGCAGACAAAAAAAGAGGCATTTTCATATTTTTCTAGGTAAACCTCAAAAGCACCAGGTTATTTTTTCCTCACAAAGGTACTTAAGCATCTATGACAGTGCTCTGTACATAGTAGAAACCCCATAGGTATTTGCTGAATGAGAATTAATATATAAATTCAGGCAAAAGGCCTGGGCAGGGGCAAGACCGGAGATTGCAGGGGTCTGGCGACTGGTGAAGCTGACAATGTAGGGGTCTGGGAATCCCTTGGCCAGACCTGGAGCCTTGGCCAGAGGCTGCCACTGGGGCAAGGGCAGAGCCAGCGATGGCAGGGGACAGGAACAGAGCTGATGATCACAGAGGCCTAAGCTCTGTGAAGCCGGCAATTGGAGGGGTTTGGGGGTCCCCTGCCTAGGCCTGAAGCCTTGTCCAGAGCTTACAAGCCTGGGCAGGGGTGGAGCTGGGATTGAAGGGGCAGGGGTGGAGCCAGTGATCAGAGTGAACTACAGAGGAAACACCTTTTCTTACTCCTCATTGGCTAAGCTCCCTGTATGCCACTGGTAATAGTCTTAGTAACTTGGGTAATAAGAATCCCTAAAGATGATCTAGGGTTTTCCCACCACACTCCTGGAGGAAAAAAAATGAAGGTCCACTGCTGGAGGGCTAAGAAATGTCATATCTTGCCCTAGCAGGTTTGGCTCTGTGCATAATGCCTCAACCTGCTGACTGCAGGGTCTGGGTTCAATTCTGACCAAGGGCATGTACCTAGGTTGCAGGCTCCTTCCTGGTCAGGGCCCATGTCAGGGCATATGCAGAAGGCAACCAATCAAAGTGTTCCTCTTACTTTGATGTTTCTCTCTGTTTTTCCCTTTCTCTTCCACATTTTCTAAAAATCAATGGAAACATATCCTCAGGTGAGGATAAAAAAAAAAAAGAAAGAAAGAAATGTCATATCCTATGAAAGACACATCTTGAAAATGCCTAAAGGAAGTTGTCATTTTTTCATGGTGAAGGGACTGGAGTACATGTTGTTGAAAACACCTTGGTGGCTATGGTGACTGGCAGTGGCTGCAGCAGCAGGGTGATGGGGCTGGTGACTTCCCCTGATTAGCCTGGTCGCCTCCCACAAAGGGAGGCCAGCTGTGGCTTAGGCCTGCACCCCAAGGGGAGCAGAGAGCAGGCCTAAGCTATTAGTAAGACACCCCCTGAGGGCTCCTAATATGTGAGAGGGGGCAGGCTGGGCTGAGGAACCCCCTCCACCAGTGCACGAATTTTGTGTACCAGGCCTCTAGTGTAAACATAAAGAAGGTGTTGTACAAGGTAAGGAGAGAAACCTGGAGCAGATCCTTCCCTTGCAGGCCTGAGAAGGAACCATCCCCTCTAATGCCTTGATTTAGAATGTCTGGCCTCCAGAAGTATGAGTCAATGCATTTCACACAGTTTGCAGTATTTTTGTTGCAGCAGCCCAAACAGACAAATGCAATATCTGTAATAGCAGCAACTTTGTGAAGACTTTTATTATTAACTTTTGTTTGTCTTTCCTATTCTAGTTGATTCTGCTAAACTTAACAACACATGCTAGTTGCTATTGATACAGTGACATACAAATTGTATTTTAGATGAAATTTTATGGTTGGAGAAGTGTGGAAAGCAGGAATAGCAATCAGAATTTTAACCAATGCCTGTTTCTGATTTTATTATTGTTAGAAATAAAAAGGTAGAATTAGTACTATTTTATATTGAGAAGTGAGTTGTTCAAAATACATATTACTGGCAACGTCACTTGAGCATTAGTTTGAAATAGTACTAACGTCATATAAATTCTCAGTATTTTGCTTTTCTTAAACAGGTTTCTTCCATTTAGTTATGAATACACCTGCTTCATCTTATTTAGACAGAAGCCTTTCTCCTCACTGTGACTAAGCCATCACTTTTAAATGCATTTAAATATTTGCTGGCTGAAATTAAATAAAGCACCACTTAAATTTATTTCTTAATTTTTTTATAATTTGAGGATATAAAATTTAAATAATATTAATACACAGCAATTTAAGGGTTATTTTGAAATTAATGCTATTATATTCTCCAAGGTCTAATACTATGTAGATTATATTTGTACTTCTTAATGTTTTGTTTTGTTTTGTTTTCAATCAGAAGGTTCAATATTTCATTTTTTTAAATACTTTGTACCTTAATTAATTAATTAATTAATTTTAAAAATATATTTTATTGATTTTTTTACAGAGAAGAAGGGAGAGGGTTAAAGAGTTAGAAACATCGATGAGAGAGAAATATCGACCAGCTGCCTCCTGCACACTCCCCACTGGGGATATGCCTGCAACCAAGGCACATGCTCTTGACTGGAATCGAACCTGGGACCCTACAGTTCGCAGGCCAACTCTCCAAACCAGTCAGGGCTTGTACCTTAATCTAAAAAATCATTGTTAATGCAGATACTATAGAAAGCTACAACCCAAAGTTATAATTCTTTATATATATATATATATATATATATATATATATATATATATACTAGTAGAGGCCCCATGCATGAAATTCATGCACTGGGGGGGAGGGGAGGGGCGTCCCTTAGCCCATCCTGCACCCTATCCAATCTGAGATCCTTCTCATAATCTAGGACTGCTGGTTCCCAACCGCTTGCCTGCCTGCCTGCCTGCCTGCCTGATTGCCCATAACCATTTCTGCCTGCCAGCTTGATTGGCGCCTAACTGCTCCCCTGTTGGCCCAGTTGCTCCCAACTGCCCTCCCCTGCAGTCCTGGTCCCCATAACTGCCTTCCCCTGCTGACCTGGTCTCCCTCAACTGCCCTCTCCTGCAGGCCTGGTCCTCCCCAACTGCCCTCCCCTGCTGGCCATCTTGTGGTGGTCATCTTGTGCGAGGGTGTGGTGGTCAATTTGTATATTATCTCTTTATTATATAGGATATATATATTTTTTCCTTTTTTTTCAGAGAAGGAGAGAGAGAGATAGAAACATCAATGATGAGACTCATTGATCAACTGCCTCTCGCATACCTCCTACTGGGAATCGATTCCCTAACCGGGACGTGTGCCTACTCTGTCCAGGAATCAAGTCATGACTTCTTGGTTCATAGGTTCCAGGTTAAGCCTGGTTCCTGGCTCAACCACTGAGCCACATTGGCCAGGCTATAATTCTTCAGTTTTTGAAATATTAACATATTGTTCTCTTTCCATCATTAACAAGAAGTAGAACTCAGATAAAGATAAATTCTGTCATGTCAACACATATTTATAAGTTACCTAGAATAACAGTGTACAAGTTGGAAATTGCAAACAAAATTAAATTCTTATTCTAATAGATAAGAAAAGTTTTATAGATTAAGTTGTACCTGGGTTAATGTAAAAAACTGTGTGTGTTTGTTTGTGTGTGTGTGTAAGTTTGAACTGGGCCAAGGAATAGCATAAAGCTAAATATAAAAGCCATGGTGAGTACATTTTTAAAAATCTTTATTGTTCAGATTATTACAGTTGTTTCTTTTTTTTTTCCCCCATAGCTCTCCTCCTCCCAGTTCCCACCCCAGCCTCTGTCCTTACCCCCGCCCCATCCTCATCCATAGGTGTACGATTATTGTCCAGTTTCTTCCCACACCCCAACCCCCTTTTTCCCCCCAAAATTATCATTCCACTACCTTTTTATGCCTCTGATTCTATTCTATTCATCAGATTTTTTATTCACTTGATTTTTAGATTCACTTGTTGATAGATATGTATTTGTTGTTCATAATTTTTATCTTTACTTTTTCTTCTTCCTCTTCTCAAAGGATACCTTTCAGCATCTTCTATAATAAAAGCAAAACATGCAAATGTGACCGTTACCACCAGCCAATCAGAGTGGCTGTATGCAAATTAACCCAGCCAAGATGGAGGCCAACAGCCAATCAGAGCGGCTGTATGCAAATTAACCCAGCCAAGATGGAGGCCAACAACCACGGAACTTGAGCAAACCAAAGGGTTCTGTAGCAACTGCCTGCCT
>PVJC01042310.1:0-14986 GCA_004026665.1 Murina feae
CGGAGCTGAGCTGAGGGGCGCAGCTTCACTTTCGCTCCTGCCGCAATGGAAAGGGCTGTTTACTCAGGTCCGTGAGTGGCGGCCGCCATGTTGGCTGGGCTAATTTGCATACAGCCGCTCTGATTGGCTGGTGGGCGTGGCTTACCCTGTCTCGGAGAAACGGTTAATTTTAATATTTCACTTTTATTAGTTTAGATTAACCATCATCATCTGGCTGAAGTAGTGTTTGTCAGGTTTCTCCATTGTCAAGTTACATTCCTTTCCCCCTCCTCACTCCTCATACTATACCCTTTGGATAGGAGTCACCATGTGCAGCCCACACATCAGGAGTGGGGAGTTATGCTCCCCTCCTTTAAAGTGTAGTATCTACATAATTGTTTTGGAAGTCTACGTAGAAGAATGTCTCTACTGCCCATGTATTCATTATGTCAGTCATATATTTGTATCAGTCTGGGCTCATGGATATTTATTTTACCCTTTGGGATACATAATCTGATGCTGATGCTTTATTTTGTTGCTCCATTTCTAGCTTTTGCCATTCATTGGTATCTTACAGTTGGCTCCTGTGCCCTTTGCCATATCCCCGTCAGTGAGTGTTTCTGTTTTGTTTTTGAGTACTTCCTTACTCTCTGCCACTATAAAATGATCCAGGCTCATCTGTGTATTTCCTGTCCAGTCTTAGAATCAGCCTTTTCTCCAAAGGGTCCTGTTTCTTTTTATTGGAGAATGGTATTAGAAACCAAGGCCTGGGTGCTTAGGTGGGGTCATTGCTACTAGGGTATAGTTTCTTTCTGGCCCTCTCAGCTAACAAAGAAATATATGTGTGTATATTATATATATATGTAACCGTCTGTATCTGTATTAAGTTAAATATGGGTTCTTACTGATGTCTGGCTTTACTCCATTAACATGTGTATCATTTTGATCGCCTCCCCTTGTAGACCTGTGCATTTCCACACTAACAGTGAGAAACTTGGCTTCCCACATCCACTGTTCATTTACTTAATTGTCTAATTCCAGTATACATGTGTAGCAATATCAGAATTTTTACCCCTGTGGGAAATAACTTTTATCGACAAATACAGCACTTATGTGCAGTGCCTTTTGCCTTTAGCCTTACGGGATTCATTAATTTCCAGTTACTTAGGTCTGTGCCTTTTCTTCCCACCACCTTCAGTGAGGTAGTTTGAAGTATATTTGAAATATAGTTAGATTCTCTTATTACAGCCTGGGATTCCCCCACCTACTAACTGATTTTTGTTTTAAATTTGTATACATTAAGGTTTGTTCTTTGTGTTGTAAAGTTCTGTAGGTTTTGACAAACGCAAATGTACCCTAACAGTATCGTACAGAGTAGTTTCAATGTGCCTCAAACCCCCTGTGCTTCCCTTATCATCCTTCCTTCCCATCAGGCCCCTGGCAACACACTGACCTGTGTGTTTTCTGTAGTGTTACATAATTGGAGTCATGCAGATTGGCTTCTTTCCCTTAGCAATATGTCTTTGGGTTTCCCCATGTCTTTTTGTGGCTTGATAGCTCATTTATTTTTATAGCTGAATAATATTCCATTGTCTGATGTACCACAGTTTATCCATTCACATGTAAAGGACATCTTGGTTGCTTTCAGTTTTTGGTAATTATGAATAAAGCTGGTATAAACATCTGTATGTAGGTCTTTGTGTGAATATAAATTTTTAGCTCTATAGGGTAAATACTTAGGAATGTGATTGCTGGATCTTACTGTAAGACTATGTTTAGTTTTTTAAGGAACTGTCACACTGTCTTCCCTACTCACACAGAATGAATGCAGTCGCTCCACATCTCTTAGCATATTTGATAGTAACAGTTAAAAATTGTCTTAAATTATTCAAGTAGGTATGTAGTGGTATCTTGTTTTGATTTGTAATTATTCAATGATGAATGATCTTTAGTAACTTTTCTTATGCTTATTTGCCATCTTATATCTTCTTTGGTGAGGTGTGTTCAGATCTTCCGTCTGTTTTTTAATTGGGTTGTTTATTTTCTTGTTGTTGAGTTTTAAGAGTTTTTTGTGTATTTTGGATACAAATCCTTTATCAGATATATATGTTTTCTGAGTATTTTCTCCCAGTCTGTGGCTTGCTTTTTCATTCTCTTAACAGTGTCTTTCACAGAGAGGAAGTTTTTAATTTTAATAAAATTCAACTTAGAATTTTTCTTTTATGGATTGTGTTTTTGTTGTGTCTATTTACAATCTTATTATTGTATCCTACGTCAGATTTTCTCCTGTTATCTTTTACATGTAGATGTAGCATTTTTATAATCCACTTTAAAAAAAATGACAGAACAATGTCCTTATTTCATCACTAATAGGATGTTCTGCTTTTTATTTTATTTTTTTATTTCAGAGAGGAAGAGGGAGAGATAGAAACATCAATGATGAGAATCATTGATCAACTGCCTCCTGCACGCCCCCTACTGAATGAAGATTGAGCCTGCATGTGCCCTTAAGCAAACCCGGGACCTTTCAGCCCGCAGGTCCATGCTCTATACATTGAGCTAAACCACCTGGGGCTATAATTCACTTTTCTACATAATATTGGCTGAAACATATTTCTAGATTATTTTTATAAGAAGAGAAATTCGGAAACAACCTAAATGATGATGAATATGTTTGTGCCTACTTTTTCTGAGTTCAGGATTATTTCATTGTTCTTGAAGATACTGGAGAGTGGTCTATATACCACTGTAAAGTTCTTGCCCTCATGGAGCTCACATTTTGATGATTTCCTTAGGATAAATTTCTTGTAATACCATTTGAGTTGAAAGAATATGAACATTTTTATGACTTTAGATGCACGTTACCAGTGAAATTACTTTCCAACAGGATTTATCTTATCCTATATAGCCTATATAATAAAAGGCTAATATGCAAATTGTCCCCTCAACCAGGAGTTCTACCAGGAGTTTGACCAGGGGCCGGGACTGGCCGGCCAACTGCCTGTAGCCCCTCCCCCAGCCAGCCCCACCCATAACCACCACCCCCCCATCCGTGCAGGTTAGCCGGAGCCCACCTGTGCATGAATTCATGCACCAGGCCTCTAGTTTATATATCATCATCATCTCATTTTTCTGTATGTTGTAAGTTTACATTAAAAGTAATTTAGATGATAATGTGCTTTTTAAATTGATCAGATTTGCTGTTTATTAGAAAAAGTTGAAATATTTTAGAACCCTTTGGGCAGTTGCTTTCTTTAGTTATATTTCTCTTGTCCTATCAATAAATTAGCAGTTCTAAAATGTAGGTGCAAAATGTTGTTTCTGAAACAAAATTCAAAAATTTTTTTAAATTTTATTTTTCAATTATAATTTACACTCAGTATTATTTTTTTATTAGTTTCAGGTGTACAGCATAGTGGATAGAGGTGTTACCCCTATATTTCGACTACCCACCTGGCATCATACTAGTTATTATAATATTGACTATATTCTCTATGCTGTCCTTTACATCTTTGTGATTATTTTGTAAGTACCAGTTTGTACTTCTTAATCCCTTTCACCTTTTTCACTGAGTGGCAACCATTGTCTGTTTACTACATTTATGACTCTATTTTAGTTTTGTTTGTTCATTTATTTTGTTCCTTAGATTCTACATATAAGTAAAATCATGAGGTATTTGTCTTTCTCTAACTTATTTCACTTCACATAATACTGTCTAGGTTTATACATGCTGTTGCAAACGGTAAGAGCTTGTGACTCTCTCCGGATTGAAAAAGACAACCGCGTCCTCAGTTGCCAGCCCTTTCTGCCCTTTTCTCGCGCCTCCGTTCCTCTGCACTTTACTTCTGCACCTCCTCTTTCTAGTTGTAGAATTTCCACTCAGCCAGCCTTCCTGTAGGTCTGGGTGGTGTCCGTTTTTTCTTTTCGTTTTGGTTTTGAAATGGTTGTGCGCGGCAGCAATTCCAGGTGTTTACCTATGCGCCATCTTGGTTTTTCTATCTATGTGTTCACCTCTTGATAGACATTTGACTGTTTTCAGCTTTGGACTATTGTGACTAAAGCTCCACTGAACATTCAACTACAGTTTGTGTGGACATGTTTTTATTTCTCTGGGGTAAATACTTGGGAATGGAATTGTTGGATCATATAGTAAATGTATGTTTAGCATTATAAGAAACCACTAGGTTGTTTTGCTTTATGCTCCCATCAGCAATGTATGAGAATTTCAGTTCTTCCACACCCTTAGCAAAACTTGGCTTTGTCACTCCTTCTTATTTGAACTGTTCTTATGAATATGTAGTAATCGTATTTTAATCTACATTGTGTAAGAGGAAAAGTACATCTTAATTATTTGTAGTTATAAGAATTCATTGTCATATTTTTTATAGGCTGCCTCTGAGGGACTAATTATCCTTTAATTAATTTCTTGAATGTCACAAAGGTCAAAATAATATTTTACTTACCATTTAGCATGGCTCCTCCTTATGGTACATGTAATGATTGGCTCTGTCATATTCCATCCATATCTAGTTTCATTATATACAGTTTCCTGTACAAGCACTGTACAAAAACAAATCCTGACTATTTAGAGCTTTTTCCTGTTTCTGGGAGTGTTTATATTAGTTTTGCAATTTCCTCAGCTGGCTAACTTTAGTTGAATAAAAGTCTTATTTGAAGCCACTCCCATTAGCTAGCTGAAAGCCTTCCTAATGGGACCAAATTTTGGTCTTATGTATAAAATGAATAGAATGTTGTCTTGCCCAGGTGGCTTGGTTGGTTGGAGCATCATGCTGTACACCAAAAAAAAAAAAAAAGGTTCAATCCCCAGTCAGGGCATGTGCCGGAGGCAGCTGATCTCTCTCTCTCTCTCTTTCTTCCTCTCTCTCACTCTCCCTTCCTCTCTCTCTAAAATCAATAAAAACATATCCTCAGGTGAGGATAAAAAGAAAAATAATTCTATTAAAATTGTCAAGTGTATCTTTTTTTTAAATTTTGTTTTATTGCTTAAAATATTACAAAGAGTAGTGCATATGTCTCCCCCCCCCCCTTGACCTTCCCCCGGCCTCCCCTAACCCCCAGTGTCTTGTGTCCATTGGTTATGCTTATATGCATGCATACAAGTCGTTTGGTTGATCTCTTACCCTCCGCCCCCCCACTCTTCCCGGCCTTCCTGCTATAGTTTGACAGACTGTCAAGTATACCTTTATAGTGCTGAAGACACAGAGTAAATTGAGTTATCATCTAGTTGCCTAAGGAAATAAAATTTTGTTAGATTGTTGCAGGTTTTCAGTAGCCTTCTCTCCCTCCCCACGTTTTATGAAAAATTTTAAACATACAGGAATATTTGCATACCTACCACCTATTCTACAATTAACATTTTACTATGTTTGTTTAATCACTTATCTGTTAAAATTTTTTGATAGTATGTTTAAGCTATTGCCTTTCTTTGTGGAAGAAGCATAGATGGGTAGAACCTACTGGCCGGTAGCTATTTTTGTGTGGTGTAAAATTTAGTGGATCTTTGCTATCATATGAAGGTGATGATCTTATGATCCCGTTATCATTGGTTGATAGCGCAATGATTTATTTTCAAATGAATTTCAACTAGATTATGTTGCAAAGACAAAAGAAAAGCAAGGGAAATTAATGGCTTGTATTATTAGGAGGCCAAAATACTACCAACTTGCTTGCACAAGTGAATCAAATGCTATCACATGAATAGCTACTATTTATGAAGTGTTTACCATGTTCTAGCTTCATCGCATTTTAGTTCTCACAACATCTCTGATAGCTCTAGGTATTATTAACCCCATTTTATGGATTAGAAATCAAGGATTAGTGAGATTGAATAATGTCTTATCTGTTAAATGGTACACTAATCAGTCTGACTCCAAAACCTATGCTTTGAACCAGAAGTCTATGTAGCTGAAAATTCCCTTTACTGCAGAATTTCCAGCTTACATTCATTTATGCCTTCACAACGGTTCATTGGGCCCCACCTAGTCTGAGCCTGGTGCAGGAGCGTTCTTGTGGAAAAAGAGGATGTCATATAAACATTTTTATGACTCTGAAGGCCTCTTAATTCTTGAGGAGGGAGGGCCCTTTATGAAATCAGACATCCTGGGGTTTTTACTGACTTCATTTCATTCTCTGAAGAATGAAAGAATTTCCAGCTTTGTATATTAAATTGCGGAATATACAGCATTCCTTCTTTAGTTGCACCAAATAAATACTAGCAAGTGTGTTTAGAATGTGACAGTGGTAGTCTTTGTTGTTGTTTTTTCTTTTTAAAAGTGGTTTTTGGGATTATAGTCATTTGAAGCGTGGTCTTACTACGAAGTGGAATCTAAGCAAGCTCCCTTGCTCCCTTGACTGCTCCTGAAGCAAGCTTCACTTACGTTTCTGTGATGATTTTGGGAACTTGTTTCTGTGAGTGACCCAAGGAGCAGTGTATTCTAACTTGAAACCTGAATGGGTGGAGGCGCACTGGCAGCAATGGTTTTCAACATTTCTGGAGATTACATACTCCTTTTTGAAGCTGATGAAAGCTGTGGGGCCTCTCCCCAGGGAAAAAATATTGTATATGCACACAAATACAATTTTATATACAAATTTTTTAGGTGTTCACTGACCCCCAAGCCTATCAACAGAGTACCCCAAATTAAAAATCCTTTAACAGAAAAAATTAGGGAGCTGAAAAGTAAGGTTTGAGCATCAATTCTTAAACTTTCCCCCCCCCCACAAATATGCAGCTCATAAAATTGCAATAATATAAAAGTCTTATTTTAGTATCCATGGTAGTTTGTTCCATCTCAAAGTATTAGTGTTCCTCATTTTTTTCTTTTTTTTTTAAAAAACTAACAAGGGTATTGTGAACTAGATAAGATTCCTAGGGATAGATGAACTTCTCTATATTGATTTCCAACTTTTGTTGTTTCAACTTTATTCTACCAGCAAAACATTTTTTCAGAACTTCTACTAAGGCCAAAGATTTAGATGAAATCTTTTGCCAATCCCTAACTTTATTTAAGTTTCCATTTCTTCTTTAACCAAAATCTCTTCATAACCAACAGGTACATAGTGCTTCTTTCCTTTTTATGCCTTCTAATATGTGTGTTCAGGCAAGTTACATTTTATTTCGTGTTAATTCTCACAACAATGCTATTATGAACTTACTAGGGACCTGGTGCACAAAAATTTGTGCATGTGGCGGGCGGGGGGGCTCCCTCAGGTTGCCCACAGTCCCTTCAGGGTTTGGGTCTCTACTGGGGTGCCTGGCCAGCCTGGGTGAGGGGCTGAGGGCTGTTTTCACTCTGGCCACAGTCCCTTCAGCGTTTGGGTCCCTACTGGGGTGCCTGGCCAGCCTTGGTGATGGGGCTGAGGGCTTTTCACAGGCTGGCCACAGCTCCCATTGACCCAAGGTCCCAGCGAGGCTGGCTGGAAGCAGGTTTCTGGAGTTTATTTATCTTTTATAATTGAAACTTTGTTGCCTTGAGCAGAGGTCACAGCTGGCCTAGGAAGGCAGTTTCCTCCATCACTGGCCTCCTGTTTGTGCTACCAGCCACCATCTTGGCTGGGTTAATTTGCATATCATCGCTCTGATTGGCTGGTGGGTGTGGTTTGGCTGGTGGGCGTAGCTTAGGTGTAACAGAGTGAGGGTTAATTTGCATATTACTCTTTTATTAGATTAGGCTAGAGGCTCAGTGCATGAAATTCATGCACGGAGTGGGTGTTGGGGGTGGGGGTGTCCTTCAGACCAACCTGCACCCTTTTCACTCTGGGATCCCTTTCATAATCCAGGACTGCTGGCTCTCAACCTCTCACCTGCCAATTGCCCCTAACCACTCCTCTGCCAGACTGATAAATGCCTAACTGCTCCTGTGCTGGCCTGATTGCCCCTAACTGCCCTCCCCCTGCCAGGATGGTCCCCCTAACTGTCCTCCCCTGCAAGCCTGGGTCCTCCCCAACTGCCCTCCTCTGCCAGCCTCGTCCCCCCTAATTGTCCTCCCCTGAAGGTCTGGGTCCCCCCAACTGTCCTCCCCTGTAGGCCTGGGTCCCCCCCAACTGTCCTCCCCTGCAGGCCTGGGTCCCTCCCAACTGCCCTCCCTTGCTGGCCATCTTATGGTGGCCATCTTTGACCACATGGGGGCAGCCATCTTGTGACAGTCAATTTGCATATTGCTCTTTTATTATATAGGATTGCCCCATTTTACAGATGCGAAAAGCAACACTAAAAACGGTTAAGTAACTTGATCAAGACCAATTCTGATCAACTAAAAGGCAGAGTTGGAATGTGTAGATCTAGCTCCAAAGCCCATTCTCTTTTTATTTTATCCCGCTCTCTGTTCAGAGGTGACCATTTTTACCTAGTCGTTAGTCTTATCTGTCCTGAAATCTAAAAGTCCAAATTTCCATCAGTGGAAGGGGCTCTTTATTTTCTTGGAGAGCTAGCTAGTTGTAAAATTGCTGGGGTGTGGGGGTGTGTGTGTAAATTATTTAGGTTTTGCAACGTCAAGAGTGCTGAATTTTACTAGCTAGATTGTTAAACCCAAAATAAGGAAGGCTAGCTGGGTGATCTGTCTGTTCTGTTTATGTAAATGGATGTTTCGGATACCAGATTCTGACAGAGACAGTTCCAGTGATTGAAAAGTTTGTAGAACACTTATTACTAAATTTAGCATCATTTTCAGGAAGGTCAGATTGTAATGGTTTGGAACAGGACTGAAAAATTTTAAAGGGTAGGTAATATTTTATCACATTGACTAAAGGCCAGGTATGTATTTCTGAACTCTCTGGGGATAGCCATGGAGGGAACTTCTGGGCCCGCCAGCTGCCTAGTGGTTTCTGCTGAGACAGCAGGCTGGTCAGCGTTCTGGGAAGGTAGTTCGGTTTGCTGAGTGAGTTTTAGTGAGTTTTGTGAGACTCAGCATCTTTCTTGACGAAATTATTGTTCTTCCAAACCTCATACTTATCCTAGTTTCAGCCATTTTAAACACAGTAAAATAGGAAGGAGAATGAGTAGGTTGATTTACTATATAGCCTTAGATGTATATTTTTTTAATATGAACTAAGAACACAAGGCTTTAAGCGAGCTAGCACATAGCAGAAAATTAGTAGATAGAATTCCGAGGAGATTAAGAGAAAAGATTGTGAGAGCAAACGAAGTTAGATCAGATAATTTAACTTTAGAGGGATTATTGCATTGCCTTTTAAAAAATTAATGTATATGAAGATATAAACCATTTAAGTCCCAAGGTAATGAAACTTGTCATAAAGGAAAATAAAAGTTGACTAATTTGAAGATATGGGGGGAAATCAGATATAAATGTAAAAGAATTATCTTAAGCCATACTTTTTGAGTCTTTACAAATTAAGGGAATGCATTTTGTGGAAAATTCCTTTCAACAGAATTTCTAGGATATGTAAAAAGGACAAAATACAGTTCCAATGGCAGGATTATTAAAAGCCACTTTGTATCATATACATGATTAGTTAGGACGAGGATTTCGGAGTATCAAGCTTTAAAAGCTTTGTTTTCTCCTCAGCTTCGCCCTCCCCATTTGTTTTTCTGAAGCTGTGTGTGGGGTTCTGGCATAGAGGAAGGGTAGATTCTCACCTGTTTCCATTCCCCACCCCCAGCCTTAAGCACATTATGATCTATAAAAATGTAAACGGCTTTTCTGGAACCAAATCAATCTTTTGATTTTTATGGTTCATTCTGCGTGACACTGGACGGGGGCAGGAGGGTGGAGATACAAAGTGTTTGGACCCTTGTGGTTTATGGGATTGTCTTTTTCCCTTTTTCCCCTTAGGAACGGCGTGAATGTTGAGGGGGCAACACACAAGCAGGTGGTGGACCTGATCCGAGCAGGCGAGAAGGAGTTGATCTTGACAGTGCTATCTGTGCCTCCTCACGAGGCAGATAACCTAGACCCCAGTGACGACTCGTTGGGACAGTCCTTTTATGATTACACAGAAAAGCAAGCAGTGCCCATATCGGTGCCCACATACAAACATGTGGAGCAGAATGGTGAAAAGTTTGTGGTGAGTGTCAGCCCAGTTCGACCCTCAAACATCTAGCTTTTGTTTCCCCTAATCTCATAATTTATGACATGTATTAGAGCACTAGAATAAATGACTACAACAGGTCAGTCTGCCTACCAGGAAGGTGGGTCTACACATAAAACAAAGACACTAAACTTGATTTATTGTGCAGGGGGTGAGCTATAGTAATGAAGAATCCTATAATTCTTTTTGGTTTTTTACTTAATAAAAAAATTCATTGATTTTTTTTAGAGAGGGGAACGGTAATAGGGAGAGAAATATCAATATATTAATTTGTTGTTCCACTTTTTATGCATTTATTGCTTGCTTCTTTTCTGTGCCCTGACTGGGGATTGAACCCACAATCTTGGTGTATTGAGACAGTGCCCTAACTGAACAACACGACCAGGGCGAGTCCTATTTCTGCATAAGTAATTGAATTTCGTTCCCTTCAAGTGTTAAGTTTTGTTTGTTTTTTTATTGGTTGCCATATCTTTCACTGTTGACTCTGTAGAGCTATAGAGTAAGATTAATTTTAAAAAGTGGTGTACTCCAGAATATTTGGGTAATTCAGTTTGTTGACCTCAGAACCTACAAATGTTTCTCTTCAGACCTTGTTCTTTTTCATTTTATTTGGAGATAGCTGTGTGAATGATTAACTCCGGTTTTTCCCAAGGTCCTAATTATATTCTGAATGCAATTCATGCGAGTTATTTTATCCATTTCCATTCTGTTCCTGTTGATGCAGGCAGCCCATCTTGAATTCTGGGTGACGTATGCCAGTCCCTTTGCTGAATGCCTTTGTTCTTCAAAACCGAATTGCCACTGATAACCCAGTCTACCTAATTTTTCTTTTGGTTGCAGTATGCTTTATTTGCTTTTGTAAAAAAAAAAAAAAAAAAAAAGCCCTGGCTGAGTGGCTCAGTTGGTTGGAACGTCACCCCATACAAAAAAGTTTAGGTTCGATTCCTGTCTGGACACATGCCTAGGTTGCAGGTTCAATCCCCTGTCGAGGGTTATGGGGGGGCAACCAATAGATGTTTCTCACATTGATGTTTCTTTCTTCCTCTCTAAAAATCAATAAAAATATATCTTCAGGTGAGGATTTAAAAAAAGGCAATGAATACTGTTAGATATAAACAGACTACATGTATTTAAAGTTGACCTGCTAACTAAAGTTGCAATCTCTGACACTGAAATTTGTTCCCTGTGTAGGAATGGACCACTAGATATTTATGGTACATTCTCTTTTGTGGGGAGATGAGAAAAACAAGGAAGCTAGAAAAGTTCAGAAGGATCAAATGTTTGACTAATCTACAATTTAGCTGGAGATGATAGCACATGGATTTTATGCCAGTCTGGTCTATGTGTTCTCAGAAGCATACACATAACATTTAGAGTTTTGGGTTTTACAAGTGCTATACTTTGAATCATAAGAAGTAGAAATCAAGGTCAGGTTCTAAAGTAGAGCAGTTTGGATGTTGAGACCCTTTTGGGAATTAACAAAGACTTTGGGAACCTCTGTAGATTTCAGAAAAAGATGGATATTACTAATTGTTTTATTTACAAAATTTTTATTGTTGACATTATTACATATGTCTTCCATTTTCCCTTCTTTGCCTCCTCTACCCAGACCCCACCCTCCCATCTCTCTGTCCCTAGCCACACTGTTGTCTGTGTTCATGGCTATGCATATATGTTTTTTGGCTCTTCTCTTCACCTTCTTTCATCTTGTCTGCCTCACCTACCTCCCTTCTGGCATCTGTCAGACTGTACCATGTATCCATGACTCTGGTATTATTTTGTTCGTCATTTTATTTTGTTCATTAGAGTCCACATATAAGTGAAATATGGTATTTGTCTTTTTCTGACTGTCTTATTTTGCTTAGCATTATATTCCCCATATCTGTCACTAAAGGTGAGTTCCTTCCTTTTTACAGCTGTGTAATGTTCCACAGCTTTTTTATCCACTCATCTACTGATGGGTCCTTGGGCTGTTTTCAGATCTTGGCTATTGTAAGTAACACAATAGAGGTGCATACATTCTTCCTGATTGGTGTTTGAGATTCTTAGGATATATTTCCAGAAATGGGATCACTGTGTCAAAAGGTAGTTCCATTTTTAATTTTTTGAGGAAACTCCATACTGTTTCCCACAATAGCTGTACCAGTCTGAATTACCACCAGTAGTGCACTAGGGTTCCCTTTACTCCATATCTTCTCCAGCACTTGTTGTTTTTTGATTTATTGATGATAGTCATTCTGGCAGGTGTGCAGTGATATCTCATTGTAATTTAATTTGCATCTCTCTTATGATTAATGATGTTGAGCATTTTTTCATATGTCTATTGACTCTATGTCCTCTTTGGAGAAGTGTCTATTCAGGTCCTTTGCCCAGATTTATTTTAAATATGTTTTTATTGATTTTAGACAGAGAAGAAGGCAGAGGGGGAGAGTGAAAGAAATATTAATTATCTGCCTCTTGCATGTCCCCCACTGGGGATTAAGCCTGCAACCCGGGGATGTGCTCTGACCGGGAATTTGAAAAATTGGGTTGTCTTATTTTTTGTTGTAAGAGTTCTTTATGTATTTTGGATATATATGTATTATGTATTTTATCAGACAGCTAGATGTTTTGTGAAATATTTCACCCAGTCTGTGACTTGCCTTTTTATTTCATTTTTAATAGTGTCTTTCAAAGAACATAGATTTTAAATTTTGTCAGTTTGTCCAGTTGATAAGTTATTTTCATTTATAGATAATGCCTTTTGCATTCTAAAAAGTCTGCTTAATGCTTTTTGTATTCTAAGAAGTCTGCTTAATCCAGGGGTACAAATCTTTTTTTTTTATAAAAGTTTTATAGTTTTAGCTCTCTGTTTTTGTAATAACTTTATTGAGGTATAATTCACATACCATAAATTCATCCATTTTAATTGTACAGTACAGTAGTTCTTAGTATGTTCACAGAGTTGTACAACCATAACCACAGTCAGTTTTACAACATTTTTATTACCTAAAAAAGAAACTCCATACCATTTAGCCATCATTCTTCATACCTCCCATTCCCACCAGCCCTAGGTAACTGCTAATCTACTTTTTGTCTATATAGAATTGCCTGTTCTAAACATTTCATATAGATGAAATCAGATGTGTTTTCAAGGTTTATCCATGTTGTAGCTTGTATAAGCCAAATAAACTCCCATTGTATGGATGTAGCACATTTGATTTATCTGTTTGTCAGATGATGAACATTTGGGTTGTCTACTTTTCGGCCATTATGAATTATTCTGCTGTGAGCTTGTGTGCACATATTTTTGTGTGGATATCTGTTTTTATTTCTCTTAGATATATATTTAGGAGTAGAATTGCTGGGTCATATGGTAAGTCTTACATTTAACATTTCGAGGAAATGCCAGACAGTTTTCCAAAGTGGCTGCATCATAGTTTTCATTCTTATGGTTAGGTCTATGATTTTTTTTTTTCTTTTTTCTTTTTTCTTTTTCTTTTTTTTTTTTTTTTTTTTTTTTTTTTTTTTTTTTTTTTTTTTTTTTTTTTTTTTTTTTTTTTTTTTTTTTTTTTTTTTTTTTTTTTTTTTTTTTTTGTTAACCTTCACCTGAGGATATTTTTTCCCATTGATTTTTTTTTTTTTAAGAGACAATGGAAGGGAAGGGGAGAGACAGAGACAGACAGAGAAACATCAATGTGAGAGAGACACATCAGTTTGTTTGCCTCCTGCACGTGTCCTGACCAGGACCGGGGATCAAGCCTACAACTGAGTTATTCGCTATTCTTTGCTCACTTTCTTCTCCTTCTTGTACACCCATAATGTGGACGTTATTACGTTTCATGGTGTCCCAAAGTTCCCTTAAACTATCCTTCTGCTTTTTGTTTCTTTTTTGTTTTTTTGTTGCTCTCATTGGGTGTTTAAGTCTATTTTGCATCCCAAGGTAGACTTAAACACCCACTGATTCAATCCTGTGCTTCATTCAATCTACTGTTAATTCCTTCCAGTGAATTCTTGATGTCAGATATGGTATTTTTCATTTCTGACTACTTCTTATTCATGGTTTCTATTATCATTTTCAAAGGTTCTTTACCCCAATCTCACTAATCTCACTAATTTGTTTCCCCTAATCTTATAATTTATGACATATATTGTGTGGATCTCACTGAGTTTCCTTATAGTTCTTACTAAGTTTTTTGAACATCCTTATAACCATCACTTTTAACTCTATATCTGATAAATTGCTTGCCCTCCCTTTCATTTAGCTCTTTTTATGTAGATTCCTCCTTTTCTTTCATTTGGGAGTTGTTTCTTTGTCTCCCAATTTTTGCTGTCTCTTTGTGTTTGTTTCTATATATTAGATAGAAATGCTGTACCTCCTAGTCTTTGTGGGGTGTCCTTATGTAATAAGTGTCCTACAGAACCCAGTGGGGTGCAATCTTCTTGATTTCCTGAGCTGGATGCTCTAGGAATGTCTCTTGTGTGGATTATGTGGGCCCTCCTGTTATCATTGGGTCTTGATTGCTGTTGGCCCATTTTTGTGTGGGATCAACTCTAAGACTTATTGTGAGGCTCAACTCTGACCACATCGTGCAGTTTGTTGTGCTGGTACCGACAGAATAAAACAAGACAAGGCCAAGCCAAAAGAAAAAAAACAAAACAAAAACAAGACAAAAACAATAAACCAATAGCAGCAACAAAAAGG
The DNA here is from genome assembly GCA_004026665.1 of Murina feae. Lineage (NCBI taxonomy): Eukaryota > Metazoa > Chordata > Mammalia > Chiroptera > Vespertilionidae > Murina > Murina feae. The sequence continues at coordinate 14,732 of PVJC01042310.1, forward strand.
ATATGAAAAGAAAAAATTACAATAATATAATAAAAGTCAAAAGAAAAAAAGAATAGGGAGAAACAAGATGGCGGCATAGGGTAGACACCGCATATGCAGCTGTGAACAACTATTTCAGAAAAACCACGAAAAGAACACACAGACACCCCTCGCACCCACAGGACGGCTGGCTGAGTGAAAATCCTACAACCAGAGAAGAGTCTGAGACTCAGAGCAGCAGCGGAAGCAAAGTACAGAGGTACGGAGGCGCGCGCA
>PVJC01042311.1:0-14984 GCA_004026665.1 Murina feae
TAGGCAGGCAGTTGCAACAGAACCCTTTGGTTTGTTCTAGTTCCGTGGCTGTTGGCGTCCATCTTGGCTGGGTTAATTTGCATACAGCCACTCTGATTGGCTGTTGGCCTCCATCTTGGCTGGGTTAATTTGCATACAGCCACTCTGATTGGCTGGTGGTAACGGTCACATTTGCATGTTTCGCTTTTATTATAGAAGAAGATAGCCAAGCTATACCCAAGTCCCCATCAATAGACGAGTGGATAAAAAAGCAGTGGCACAGCCCTAACTGGTTTGGCTCAGTGGATAGAGCCTCGGCCTGCAGACTGAAAGGTCCCAAGTTTGATTCTGGTCAAGGGCATGTACCTTCGTTGCAGGCACATTTCCAGTGTGAGGTGTGCAGGAGGCAGCTGATCAATGTTTCTCTCATATCAATGTTTCTAATTCTCTATTCCTCTCCCTTCCTCTCTGTAAAAAAATCAATAAAATGTGTTGTTTTTTTTTAAACAGTCGTGGTACATACAATGGAATATCAATCATAAAAAAGAATGAACTCAACATTTAGGAGAGCATGGATGGACCTACAGGGTATTAGGCTAAGTAAAATAGGCCAGACAGAAAAAGACAAAGACCATATGATTTTACTTTATATGTGAAATCTAAAGAACAGTAGAAACAAACAAAATAGAAACAGACTCATAGATGCAGATAACAGGCTGTGGTGAGACTACATTTAGCTTTGTAAAAATCTGCAATATGTAAGGCCTATATATAAACTATTTTTTATATTTATATATTTTTATTTTTTTAGCATGTGGATGTCTAGTTGTCCCATACAGTTGTTGAAAGAACTATTCTTTCTTTATTGAATTGCCTCTGCTCCTCTGTCAAAGGTCGGTTGACTAGTGAAATTTCTCCTACCTCTTAATTTCCCCTTCTCTAATATGCACTCGCCTCATTCCCATTCTACTCCTTCAGTTTTCTTCAATAAACCCTTCCTAACGCTATTCCATTACTTTTAAATTAAAAAAAAATAAAAACAGCCTTCATGTTTCATTAGACTCAGTGGTTCTCAACCTCCGCAATGCTGCGACCCTTTAATACAGTTCCCCATGTTGTGGTGACCCCCAACCATAAAATTATTTTCATTGCTACTTCATAACTGTAATTTTGCTACTGTTATAAATCATAATGTAAATATCTGATATGCAGGATGTATTTTCATAGTTACAAATTAAACATAATTAAAGCATAGTGATTAATCACAAAAACAATATGTAATTATATATTGTGAAATAGGTATTTCTAATTACAAATACATGTTTTCTGATGGTTTTCCAAAGGGGTCGCAACCCACAGGTTGAGAACCGCTGCATTAGAGGGAGAAGGTCTGAACTTCCAGTTCCTAATTGCAGTGATCTTTGGTTGTTGGCTAAAACTGGAAGAGATTAAAATGGGCTCTTGGCCCTTGGGGGATCAAACCTACGACCTTGGCGTTATTAGCACCATTCTCTAACCTACTGAGCTAACTGGCCACACGGTGGCACTCTCGTCTTTCAATGAAATGATAACATTAAAAAGAAGTTTACGTTCTAAAATAATGGGATTTTCTTCTATACCTTCAACCCCATTATATTGAAATATGACTTTTAAGCCAGTATTCCACATCCATACAGTTAAATTGTGAATATCCACTAGCTCTCACGAAAAGGAGCAATAGCTCTCTGCCGAAACCCGGGATCGAACCAGGGACCTTTAGATCTTCAGTCTAACGCTCTCCCAACTGAGCTATTTCGGCTTGCCTTGCTGGTGCCTTCCTCATCAATCACCTTTAAATAGTCTTTTAAATATTAGGTTCCCTTTTGGATGCCTCATCTCAGGAAAATTAAGATTTTTCTTTGCCTTGTTCCTGAAAATATAACGTGTAGCCCAATAAAGGTAGAGTCAAGAAGATGATGTAATCAAAGTAAATAGTACAAAGAATGTGCATCTCCTTAGGGGAGAGGAAATCTGAGGACAACGGTGGGGGGAAGTACACGAGACAGGATTAGACCCGGGAGGGACTGGGTGAGGACGGAACACTGACTTACTACTTCAGACACACAGAGTTCTCCAGACAAGGCCATTTATTTATTTTCTGATGAGATTAGGGAGAAACGCCCACCAGCTGCCTAGGCCTGGTGCTTCCCAGTCTGGTTTATGGGAAGCTGGCTGCGGAGCGCGCCCAGAGCTGGCTCAGACTTCCCAGGTGGCGCTCAGCATCCTCCCTGCAGCCTGGAGGCCTCGAAGCTAGAGCACCTGAGGGCAGCTTCCGCGTTGCCCTGCATCCCGAGACCCCAGAGAGCAAGGTCCGGTTTCCCGCCTCCTTGCTCAGGCCCCAAAGAGCCAAGGACTCGTTTAAAGAAAACAACGGAACTAGGGAGGCAGGCGGACCTGCCCAGCCGCTGTGGGGTCTGTCGACGCAGAAGCTGGATGCGGGCATCAATTGCCATTGGCCGCCTCTGTGTTAATTTCTTCCTGTTTGAAAACTACGAGAAATGCTCCTTAACCCGGTGCCTATCAGCGGTCTCACCCTGGAAAATACAAAAACCGCTTTTTAGCCTTTTCTTTGGAGAGAATGGGAAAACTCATAAGAATGAGACGATTTCCTGACACCGCAGAAGGAAGAAAACATGCTCCAGGTGAGGCTCGAACTCACAACCTCGGCATCACCCGCACGTATACCGCCGTATAAGTACCGCGCGCTAACCGATTGCGCCACTGGAGCATGCTTTCCCCGCGCGACCCGCGCGCGCTCTACGGAGCCGCAGAGACACGCAGATGCTGGTTCCTCGGGAACCGGCGCGGGACGCTCACATCCGCGGCCCCGCACAGTCACCTGCACCTGCACCTGCACCTGCACCTGCACCTTCTCCCCCGGGCCGGCCCGGCGGGCACAGCACATTTGGGTCGCGGCGCCCTCAGCTCTCCCGGAAGATGCTTCCGCCAAGCCTCCGAGAAGCAACCTTTCCCAGGGATCCGGAGCGAGAGACTGAGCGCGCCGCCCTCGCCTCCGGGCCGCCCTGCCCTGCCGCTCTCCGAGCCCCCGAGTCCTCCGGAACCCCCCGGAAAACTGCCTTCGAGCCCAGCGGCCCGACATCTCCTGCGGGAAAACAGCCAGAGCAGTGACCCCTCGCGCCTTCAGGCTCAGAGAAAGACGGTGCCCCTCCACCCCGCACACCCACCCTCCACCTGCCTGGGTTCCTCTGGCCAAAATGTCCTCGCTTCCTCCCTGGGCCTCTCATCATAAAGGTCAGTTTTGTGCGTTCGTTGCTTTGCTATCTTGTTTGTTTCTGACCTGGGGACCCTGCCGCTACCAAATCAAACACACATGAGACATGTGCCTCCTGGTTTACGGAGTAACTCCTGTCCGTGAGCAGAACCGCACAGCCAAGGGACTAACTGAGCCTGGGGTCTCGGCCTGGGCAAGCCAAGGACTACCCGCACACCACCACCACCACCACCACCCCACCCGCATCTCCAGGCTCGGGGCGAGGGCTTCCCTGTGACTTCGCGCTCTTATGGCTTCAACCGTTGATTATTTTTTTCAGTCTGTTCAGCTTTTTAATTATTGCTCAGGATGGACAGGCGACTTCCAAGCTCCTTACCTGAGGAACTGGAAATCCTGTGTTGCATATTGTTTTAACATCATTGAACACAAGGTCCTGGAATTAGCAGCTTTTTATCAATACGAGTTAAAATCACGCTCCTGAACGTCAGTGGATGAACTGCAACTATTATAGACATTAACACAGTAAACGTTGTTACAGAGACGGCTTTAGTTTTCCAGGTTGTTTTCCTATGACCCCGGGTTAAATAGCTTCCTGAGGCCTCGTCTTGCTGTGGAGCACAGGCAGGCCTGGAAATGGGCATAACAGCCTGTCTATGGCACCTGGCTCTGAAAAGAGCTTTATTTTGAAGTCGCCTGTCAAGGACACAAGCTGGTACCTGCCTTTTCGATACAGGCCTCCTGTAATGGATTTCAGCACCAGGCCTTCCTGGACAGCGCACCCTCGCCTTCTGCGACAGGTTCCGGTCACCTGGGGGCTTAACTTGCACTGTTTTCTGCTCTGCCTACCCTTTGGCTGCATGGCTTGCAGTTTGGTTATGTCTCTGAAAAATACTCAGTGTTTTGTAAGAGACAGGATAGGGCTAGTCTGAGCCGGTTCTGTGCTGACAGGAGCATTCACTCATTTTTCAAAAAAACATATTCATCAATATATTTGACTTCCGACTGGCTTGTGGTGATTCAGTCATAAAAAAAAAAAAGCTTGGTTCCTACTATGAAGAGTCATTTTAGTAAGAAAAAAGTGCATCGATTCTTTATTAGTTATCATGCAATATCAGCTGAAACATATCGGTAAACAAATGGTGTTCTTACCTAGACTGGGGGTGAAGTGAAACACGAGCTGACTTCTGAATGACCAGTAGGACTTCGCCAGAAGGACGGGGGTATTGTCGTTTTGAGCAGAGCAGCATCGGTGGGGTCGCGAAGCATAAAGAACCCTGAAGACTCCGGCAAACCCTAAGTTGCCAGCAGTAGGACGCTGCTCTGGCTGAGTTTGATGGAAGTGAGTCACCTGTGAGTACCTTGGGTCTGTCAATTTACAGTCCAATTTCAAACAAGTATTTACTGTACAATGTGAAATGTGCTGGGTTGTCAGGTATCATTGGGTTCAGGTGACACAGCAGGTTTGTTACATGGTTTTGAAGAATGTCAGCTTTAGAATTTCCTACTTTTGTTAGAGAATTCATTTCAAGGAAACTATGCCCACAAAAACCAAGGCCCACAGGCTCCAGTGAGATTCGAACTCACGACCCCTGGTTTACGAAACCAGTGCTCTAACCCCTGAGCTATGAAGCCTCAGTTGCTGCCCCCTCACTCCTTAAAGTATATCATTTGTTCAATTCTTTAGGTTTTCGGTGCTTTGTAGAAAATGTGACATTCTACCTTCAAGCCCCTTTTCGATTTTTCTGGACTGTGGACAAAAAATTCCTGCTCTGAGAGTCTCACCATCCCCCTCAGTTGTGAGGGTTTGGCTAGGATCAGGCCAGTGGCGGGAGCGGGGCTGAGGGTGGGGAGGGAAGTGAGGAGGGAGGTAGGACCAGTCCCGCTTCCCTCTCCACCCGCCTGCTCTCGGGAGCCCTGGCAAAGACACCAGAAAACGGCCGCGATTCCCCAGGGAAAGCGGCTATTTGAGATCGAAGCTCTAAAAGGCAGCAGCCACAACGTGCAGAGACCCAACCTCACTTTCTCTCGCAGGCTTGTTGGTGGGGAATCTGGAGAGTCCACTGGGAGACTCTCGGGCTGGGGCAGGAAATCCTCCGAAGGACCCTCGACTGTCGGACCTCACAGTCTAGGTGGGCCGAGAACAAGGTTAGGACCCTCTCGTCCAGGTCAGTCCGAGTCTATAGTTTAGGTCTTTGAAACCTTCGTCCTCGTGTGTCAGGATGGCCGAGTGGTCTAAGGCGCCAGACTCAAGCTTTGCTTCCCGCCCCCGGGAGTTCTGGTCTCCGCATGGAGGCGTGGGTTCGAATCCCACTTCTGACACACAGGCGTTTTGCAACACTGTGGTATTTTTCTTAGTAATCCAATTAGTATTTCCCTGAGCAATTCAATTAACCGGTTCTCCCGCCGGCATCCCATATCTGACAACAAGTTTTGTTCTTGCCCTGTTCACCGCAATTTATCCAATTGATTCAAATCCCGAGGGTGTTTGTTTTGTCCTGGTAAGATATTCAGCAAACCTTACCCTCCTCTCATTACCACTCATATTTGACCCTTAGGCCAGTACTGGCATCCGATGGGAAGATGAGGAGATGCTGCTAAAAGGTCTACAATGCACAGAACAGACAACCTTTGCAACCAAGAACTATCTGGTCTGAAAAGTCCAGGAGAGTCTGTCTCACTATAAATACCAAAGCTCAGCCAGAAGCCCTCACCCCTCACCCCTCACCCCTCACCCCTCACCCCTCACCCCACACCCCAGGGCGGCAAACCTCTCATCCCAGTGTGGAATGATAGTTCTTGAACGGAATGTCTCCGGCCTCGACCTCTCAAGTCCACATCGCATCCAGAAAAGAAAATAATTCTGAAACTTGCAAGACAAAACACAAGCTCTGAACTGACTGTCTGCAAAAACACAGTTTGTTTTCTCCACTTTGCCCTCCAGCCCAGTGTGAGTTGTCATCACCCAAGTTTTTCTAATCAAAGAGAAAGATTTATTGTACTTGGCACAAGAGAAATTAATTCTCTAAATGTAGACTCAAGAACTTTGATGTTGCTCAATTTTTCCTCAGCAACTTCTCCTTGATTTGGGCAACTGACTTTCCCAACATCTTTCACCATCATGAGCCTCGGGTTTGTTCTTGAATAATTGATGCCAGTTTGAGGCTTGCAGAACCCATAGAGGCTTCTCTAGCCCCTCGTCTGCTGACACTTAATTCAACCTTAAACAGACTGCATGCATACTTCAGTAAATAACTATTTTATGGTCTTTTATATTCATAACAAAACGTTGCAACTTAAAAAAAATACATGTTTTAGGAGCTCTCGTGACTGAGGTCTGCCCAAAAAATATTTTTACAGGAACAGGCAGAAAATAATGATTTAAAATATGTTGGAAAATCTTTTAAAGTAAATGGTTTCGAATTTTCCAAAGACTGCCAATGGAAAAGCACATAAGAAATGCTCTGAATCTATGAACCACAGGGTGAGTGATGTGCTCTGACTTCCCATGACAATATTTCTTCTGCTTATCAGCCAGGGAACAGTTCATCCTTTCCGGATATAGACAAAAGGAAATGGTTTTATTTTTACTTAGGATTCCCCCTGCAAAACTTTCCTACTTCTGGTTAAATATAATGTATTAAGCACAAGCAATTGTCTTGGCTTTCTCAAGATGCAGCGTGTTCACTAACTCTGGCCTCTCCCCCATTTACAGTCTATTGGTCATAAAATGAGGCCTATCTTTGCATCCTAGAACCTGGCGTCCACATCTACCATACTGTTCTGAAGTGTTTGTGCTGATCATCTGAGAATTCTGAGGAAGGAACCAGTGAGTTACAAAGGTAAAAAGGGGAGTGAGGGTTGTGCTCTGTGGTTAAATTTGGAGGAAATGAGCCTAAAATTAAACCAGGCAATCTATTTTTCTAGAAAGCAGCTAGGGTCTCCCAGGAAATGAAACTCACAGACCAGCAATACCTTCAAGTTTCTTCTTAGCACGTCTGGTAAGTGAAATCGCGTTGGCATTTGCAAAGCTTTTCCCCAGACACAATGAGATGAATATACTCGGTGTGAGCCCAGGTGCCTAGGATGCAGGTAAGGGATCCAGGCACGGTTTTCAGCATCATCTCTCTCTCCTCCTCCTTGGACACTTGAATCCGCGGAAGCACTTCCTTCCTTGGAGCCCATAAAGCTCAGTGCCACTCAGCCAGGGCCTGGCCTCTTGCGAGTCCTTGCGGAAGGGTTAGTCTGTCCCCGCCTGAAACCAGGGCCACCCTCACTCACTTCGGTGCTCAGTGAATTTGGCTCCATTTTGGAGGGTCCGGCACCCAGCAGAGCCCAGTTCACCCGCGAGGGATCAGACGCTGGTGGATGAACTGACCTAAACTTTGCTCGAAACAAAGATCCCTGTAGAGTGCGCAGCCTAGTGCCCCTAAAGTCGGAGAGTGTGGCCTCCCGCCACACACCTTATTCACCTGAGGAATTTACTCAACGTGCTAACACTTGTCAACACAGAAAGCTCATCGTCTCACGGATCGTATTCCCCGTCATGATTTGAGAACATCTTTCTCAGTCGTGTGCTTGTGCACCTGTAGTCGTGGCCGAGTGGTTAAGGCGATGGACTAGAAATCCATTGGGGTTTCCCCGCGCAGGTTCGAATCCTGCCGACTACGGCTGGGGCTCTACTTTATGCTAAGGTGCTGCTCACGGAGCAGGCCCCACAGAGAGTACACTACCTGTCTCTACCCCCTCTTACAGCTGCCTAGAAACACATCAAAGGTGGAAAAGAAGTGAAAAGAAAAGTGATAATAGTTCAGGAGATTCAAGGTCTTCTGATGACTGGCAGTTCCAGAAGGAGACAGAAGAAACCCTGGAGAACTTAATTTCATTATTTAAAAATGCTCAGGACTGCATGATTTGATTATCCAGATGGAAACGAGACCCTTTGACATATTAAAAAATATTTCCCTGCTTCAAAGTCAAGAAGATATTCCCCTGTGTTGCTTCTAGAAGCTTGCTTTATTTATCTATCTATTTATTTGTTTAACTTCTACATGCAGATCCACAGGCTCTCTGGAAGTGGCTTTATGGATAATGTCAAAGGGGTCAATTTAATTTTCTCCCCTGGCTATACTCATTTGATCATCCCCGCCCCTTATATTCACAGTTTATGCAAAGATTATTCATTCTCACTATTTCTGAAGTTATAAGTTAGGGTATAGAGTAGGGGTCTCCGTCCGCATTCTATTTAGTGGCATTGTTTGTCCATGGACCGGGGAACATTGTCTTAATTACACTACATTTATGTCTTTAGTGTTTGGTAAAGTAGGTCCTCTAATTTTGCTTTCCTTTTTAAAGATAACTTGGGCTACTTTGGCCCTTTTCATTTTAATATTATATTTTAGTCAATTTATCAATTTGTTACTAAAAATGCAGTGACTCTATAGACCAAGGTGGGGTAGAGCTAAGATCTTTACAGTGCGGAGTGCTCCAATCTAGCTTATTTCTAGGAACTTTATGTTTAACATAACATTTACTGGCATATTTACTTGAATTTTCTTACTGCATGTGGTTGCTTGAATTATTATTTTTTTTACATTAATGGGAATGTAAAATGGCTTAAAAATAGAACCTGGTTGAATCCACTGGACCTGGCCTAGACCTGTCTGACTCCTGACCCGGATCTCTCCAAACTGCATAGTCAGGAGCCCACATCATATAACCACTTGGAGATGAGAGAGACGAGGACAACTGGTTCGACTGGAACCTCAGCTTCAGGCGTGGGTGCAACTTTGCCTCCTAATAGAAATCTTATCAAGGTTAATGAATCAGCAGCCTGGATGTAAAGAACATGCTTCTGTGGTAGCTTTATGCCTGATTTACCTGAGTGATTTCGTTTATTATCATTATAACTAGGCTACATGGTAGAAGGAAGAAATCCAAATGTGGGGGATTCTCTGGCTGCGGCAGAGTCTTTGATGAGTTTGCGATTTCCCTGGAATCATTTGCTACATCTGGGTTCGTCTTGGGTGAGAGGGTGCATAAATGTCCATTCCATATGCCAGGGGGTGGTAAACCCACACAGGTTTTAGCTGTCTACCCCAATACCTTCACAGTCCATTAAGGGGCCAAGGAAGAAATTGCCAGCTTTGTTTTCTTGTTTTGAGAAATGCCTAAAATGCCAATCCATGGCCATGAGGGGGTGGGGGAGGGGGTGGGGGGCGTGTGTTAGGGCTGTGTTTACGCACTTCCTCCCCAGTGGACACCGTCTGCTCAGGGATGGGGAGTGTGCCTGTGTCTTATTTACCTTCGTGTCTCCAGCACCTCGCCCTCCACAGGGGTTCCATCTACTCGCTAAACAAACGATCTGAAGAGGCGCTCTCTGATGACTTCTTTCCACAATGGGGACCTTGAAGGGTATTCCTCCCCACGAGTCCCTAGGCTTGTTTCCGTTCTAGTTTCTCCGCTTCCCGATTCCTTCCTTCTGCTTTTCGGGTTTATAGACATTTTGTAGACCAAGAAGTGACTACCCAGAGGGATGCCAGCTGTCACCCATCTGAGAGATAGCTTGTTTACTAAAGAGGAGGTTTTATCTCTGTATTTTGCAAGCGCTGCTCTACCCTCCCTTGAAAATTAGGTCCTTTGGCTGTTCTCGCTCTGCGCTCCAGAGGTGCAGGGTGGCGTTTTCTTCGGGCGCTGAAGATCATACGTCAGCAGTTGTGTTGGCTGAGCACAACCCAGAGTCTGGGGCAAGGTCCCGGCCCTTAGAAGGTGCGCATTGGAGGGTTGTGCACGGAGTAGATGTTTTGCAAGGTCCTTGTGTTTATCTGTTCGTTTTTTAATCGCCGAGACAACTGGAAGGAGGAGTGTGTTTCCTTTCACGTTTGCTCCTCCAGGTGAGCAGGAGTCCGTCCTGCGGCCACAGCGGGCGAGCGCGGGAGGGTGCTTGCTCAGCCGGGGGGCCCAGCGCGCCTCGGTGAGTGGCGGGGTCGCTCCCACTGGGTTAAAGTCCTTACGCAGCCCCAAGAGATGCCCGCACACGCGCGGGGAGCTCCACCAGCACAGACTCCCACACGCGGCTTTGGGCTGAGAGCTGCAAGGCGGAGCGTCCGGAGAGCGGAGACCTGGGCGAAGGGGGCGGACTCCGCAGGGCTGGGGTCGCATGAACCGCGAAAAACCTGCCCTGAAATTTGTTCTGTAACTGGGTCCAGGGGAAGGTCTCTGCGCAACAGCCTTGAGGCGGCTCCGGGGCAGGTGAGAGCTTGCACTGGGCACCTGCCTCCCCGTGGAAGTCAGCAGGATGACCTTGAGATGCCGCGGCTCGGCCACGCTCCTCACCCAGCGCTGCAGGGGCCACAATTCAGACTTTTTCAAGCACAATGCGCCCATTTACTCTCAAACACACTCCTTTTGCAAGTTTTCCTCTGTGGGTTTGCCAGAAATCGACCCATGAATGCTGTTTTCTCACAGAAGACGGGCCTGATAAGTACGTAATCTATTAGCAGGTGGAGAGAAATAGCTCAGGGCTGAACTCGAGCAGAGTTGCAGATAAGAGATGTGAAATCTCTTAAGTCCGTGGTTTACTTGACTATTTAGGAACTAAAAATACGAATTTCACCAAGTTTTCAAGCGTTAAATCATATAATCAACATAGCACCCCCGGTTTCAGCGCTCAGGGGTGCTAGAGCTAAGAAATGCGCGCTCACTTTTTCTTACTGAAGAAAGCACTGACTAGGACCACCAAGCTTCCCAGTTAATTTTGGGGGGAGGGTAGACTTCATTGTTCGGGTACTCGGCAAAAAAAATAAAATAAAATAAATAAATAAAATTTCATGATTTTCTTTGAAAGGGCACCGCGAGTGGATGTGGACAAAGAACTTTAACAGATAAGCTGTCAGTAGAATTTCTTAACTCATCATAGACAATTATGAGAAGAGGCAATACATGTGAGGTTCCATGGTGTAATGGTTAGCACTCTGGACTCTGAATCCAGCGATCCGAGTTCAAATCTCGGTGGGACCTGTCCGCTGCTCTTCTTTTCTTCCTACAAGGAAAACACCTAAAAAAACAAATTCAGTTTGGACCCTGACATGGCCTGTGACTTGGTGAAGTCTCAGCACGCCGGCCTCTGTGAGGATGCAGGAGCAGAATTCCGCTCTGGGTGATAAACTTTACATCATAAGTAAGAAACACATCAGGAAGTCCGGGTAGGGAACACGGACAGCAAATGCACTTTCTGGTAGAATGAATATCTGACCGCTTCTGAATGGCGCTGGAACTCCGTGTGGCTTCGCAGGCCCATGAGCCGAGGGCTTATTTGTGTCCTTGGGGCCGAGTGGTTAAAACTAGGAACTAGAACCCACGGGGGTCTCCCCGCTCGGTGCCAGCCCTGCCGACGAGGGGAGAGAAAACACGTGTGTGTTCCGTGTCTGAGCGCCAGCTGCCCGGCCTCCCTGAGAGGAAAGCGCACCGACCTGGCTCTCCGTGGGGTCAGGGAAAGGCAGGGTCAGGCCTCAGTCCTGACGGTGTTTCCTTTCCCCACGGGAGCCTGGGCTTTGGTGACGCCTTCGTGGCTCCCTGCAGCCAAAACCCTGCTCTGCAGGCAGCCCTCCCGGAGGAAAGCGCGCTTGCTCTCCAAGGAGTCGGCCCCTGCGACGAGGACGTGGAAAAGGAAGCTCCAGGAAGACGTGGACCATCCAGTGAAACCCAGACTCAGAGCTGAGGTCCCCGAGGTGTGACTCCAAGCGGGGTGCTCACAAGCCAACACTGCACGAAGCGGGGAAGGCCTTTATCGGCTTCTCATCCGAGCAGAGTCCATCAAGTCCTGCAGGGCTGGCTTTTCCTGGTCCAGGACAGTGGGGGAGGGACCCAAAATAAGGTGAGGTTTTGACTTATTCTGGGCACAGAGTTCAGTCCCCAAACCCACTGTATGATGAACACGTGTGGGTTAATGTGTTAAGGGGATGCTCACCTGGCGAGTTCTCCCTCGAGTTCCCGGGAGGATGCAGTCTCTCTCTGCTGTGGCGCTTGCCGTTCAGCCTCCTCTTTTTCATGGTTGAGGTCTGCTAGTCACGTCACTCTCCTCCCCATTGCTGAGAGCAGCTGCATGCCTTCTTCCTTTATTAACTTGATCAGTGTACCCAAGGGCGTAGACATCTTATTTTTCTCCCACATAAAATGTCATCTTTGTAAGCAATCTCTATTTTGTGTCTATTCTAAAGCATTAAACCAGCACTTTTCCTCACTCTTTCCTTCCCTAAGATTTTTTTGGGTAATATATGCTGACCTGTCCCTGTCTCCTTCCTCCTCTCCCATCCTCTCTCTGCTCCTCTTCCAGCATCTCCCAGTCAAACACTTTCTCCTCCGTTGTCCTTGCTCCAGAACAAGGTGAAACCACATGAATCCACCTGGACGGGGATTCCCTTTATTCCAGGTTCTTCTCGGGAGGTCCGGGAAGACCGGGACTCTGTCCGCTGGAAGGACCAGACAGCCCAGCAGCGGAGGAATATGGCCGACCACGGCGATGATCATTCACGGTCATGGTTCTCTAATGCATCAAGCAGTGAGCAAACAGGCAGTTGAGACGGGGAGCATCTTCCTTTATTCTGTGAACTTTGAACACAGTTGGAGCCCCAAAACGAGGTCAGCCTGTCTCCTTCCCTTGACTGGGTCTCCGTGGGTCTTGGAAAAGCGTGGGGAGAAAAACCCGGCAGAGGACAGTTTTGATCCATCGACCTCTGGCTATGGGCCCAGCAGCTTCCGCTGCACTGACTCTGCTCACGCCTGCAAAACAGCTAGAATTTTACATCCCTGATTCCTTCCGGTGTCAGGGCCTCTGACCACATGTTGTGAGAGGCCTCCCTTTCACGTAGCCGTTGTCCCTGTCTCTGAATCTCCCTCTCCTTTTATGGACACTGTCATTAGATTTATAGACCAACCTCACCCAGTAGGACTTCACCTTGATTACACAGGCAAAGACTTTTCAAATAAACTCACATTCAGGTGAACCATGATAAACAGTGCTGCCCAAAACGATTCTTGTACATCATTCCAGGGTGTGCCATCCAGGAGGATGGAGGACGTGAACACCTACATGGGCTTTTGATCTTCTTGGCATTTTGCCCCAGTGGGTCTTCGTGCATGTGCAGATGAGAGGCAGGTGCCAGAAAACCATATTCTAACAAACTCACAACGAGTCTGCTAAGTCTCCTGCTTTTTATTTATTTTGTAAAATATTTCAGAGAGGAAGGGAGGAAGAGAAGAGATAGAAACATCAATATGAGAGAGAATCACTGGTCAGCTGCCTCCTGCATGTCCCCCACTGGGGATCGAGACACACCTGGGCATGTGCCCTTGACCAGAATCAAACCTGGGACCCTGCAGTCTGCAGGATGATGCTCTATCAACTGAGTCAGACTGGCCAGGGCATCTCCCAATTCTCCTCTGAGCCTTAAAGTAGCTGTAGCTGGGATACCTTCGGATGGCACTGGAGTATTTCTCTGACCAGCACCCATCAGTGGTGTGGCCTGTTCCTACACGTTCCATGTTAAAGAAAGGTGGAATATAGCACTGAGGGGCATGATTGCTGGCAAGTGTGAATACAAAGCAGGTACAGGGGGGCTGAGTTGCCTGCCTGGGGAAAAGGACAAGGTAGTTGGCAGGACTTGAACCTGCAAGGGGAGACCCCAATGGGTTTCTAGCCCATTGCCTTAACCACTCGACCACAACTACAAATCCCTGAGAGGCCTTCTTCAGATTAGAGACAACAAAGGATGCAAACAAGAGGAACCACTTGTTTTTGTCCATTTGTATCCCACATACAAACAGGCTTTGTAAGATGAGCGCAAACCTCCAGGTAACATCATTCACACATATCAGTTCTTTCTTTTGGTTTTTGTTTTTCTGATGCACACATTTTTGACAAACGTAAATGGTCCCCTTCCCCCAAGTCTATTGGAGCCCTAGCTTTGCTTGAAGTTAGATACCAAAACAAACAAACAAACAAACAAACTTGCTTATTTAATAAAACCTGCAAAATACAAAGCGTTTCGTGATGTTGGAACTAAAATTATTAACTGGTTCTTTGCCTTAGGGTAACAATAAACACGGACTGGACATAGCTGCAACTATGGAAAAGAAACATGGCAGACAGATTTTGGTAAATGAAGAGAGTCAGGCTTGAGTAGCAGGAAACAAAAAGTAGTTATTATTTTAGCCCTAAACTGGAAACCAACCAAATGTCAACCTACAGTAGAAAAAAATGTGTTTTTTTCCTTACAGTGGAATACACACCACAAAGAGTGAAGAAACTATAAAGTACACACACCATATGGATGAAATCTCAAAAGCTGATAAAGCCAGACACAGAAGGATACATACCATAATGCATTCCATTTTTTGAAAGCTTGAAAACAGGTGAAACTAACATATGGCATTAGAAATCACAAGAATTATTACCTTGGAAGGTACAGACTGAGAGGCCCTACTACCCTTGGGAGAGCTTCTGGGATTCTGGTACCGATGTTGGTTCGCACATTGGGTGCTAGGTACAAGGGTGTGTTTGCTTTGTGTAAATACATTGTCATTCACCTTCACATGCTTTCCTTTGTGTATCTGTTAAACCTCAGTAAATATTTTCTTTTTAAAAAATCCACCAGTAGGATGTAATACTTTTGCTGTCACTGAAAGGTACATTATACATGAACCAGAGGCCCAGTGCATCATATTCATGCATGGGGGG
>PVJC01042312.1:0-14991 GCA_004026665.1 Murina feae
TTCACCCTCCAGCCCCTGGCAGCAACCATTTACCCTCCATTTCTTGTGAGTTTAACTTTCTTAGATTTCAAATATAAGTGATATCCTGCTTAGCATATTAGCTCCAGGTCCATCCATACTGTGACAAACAATAGGATAAAAGGTATTAATTCTTCTGATCTTTATTTTATCCCACAAAATGCCTATCATAGGCCCTTATATTAATTAGAATCAGTTTATTAAAATAATTAGCAAAGTGATTTCAACTATTGAGAAACATTTTCAACAAAGAAAAAATAAATGGTTTAGCCAAATAAATGGTTTATCCCATTTGTAAATGCTATAATTTAGGACTTCTTAGGATTCTAATGCACCCCATAGTAAATATAGAGAAACAATGTTGTTTGAGGCCATTCAAGCGGCCAGCCTTCTGTAAAGAGTGTGTTGAAGTGCAGTAAGAAATCAGGGGTGAGCACAGCTGGCGTGGCTCAAGTGGCTGAGCTTTGACCTTTGAACCAGGAGGTCACTGTTTGATTCCTGGTCAGGGCACATGCCTGGATTGTAGGCTTGGCCTCCAGTAGGGAGCCTGCAGGAGGCAGCCAGTCAATGATTCTCTCTCATCATTGATATTTCTTTCTCTCTTTCTATCTCCCTCTCCCTTTTATCTATCTATCTATCTATCTATCTATCTATCTATCTATCTATCTATCTATCTATCTTTCTACCTATCCATCTATCTATCTGTGTATATATATGTGTGTGTGTGTGTGTGTGTGTCTATATATATATATATATATATATATATATATATATATATATATGAAATCAGGGATCAGGGTTGAATTCTAGGTCTGACAACTGCCTTCCTGTATGTCTTCCCTGTGCAGAATCCCTTAAGGCAACGTTCCAGTGGAAAATAAAGATTTGCAGTTGCTTGTCCAGTTCTCAGAAATGATTTGATGCAACAAATCACCCCCAAATTGCAAATCTGAGCAGAAACAAATCCTGATTGTGGATGGATAGGTCTCTGTTCACTGAATTCAGTGAGACCCACAGGCTCCAGCTGGGAGCACTGGGCACCTCTCACTCGCTGAGGCTTGTCCGTGTTCAAGAAGAACTAGAGCAGGGAATTAATTGAATTGGCTCAGATGAGCTTTAGAGAATGGAAGTAGATGACAATAAGAACCAGCATCATTCAATCAAAACCTAAAATGATCAATGAAGACCTTGATGGAACATGTGGGTGTTTTAAATGTCCCCCAACATTCCGGAAGCATTGCATACAGTGTGACTGGAACATTCTCTGCAAAGGTTCGGGTAATGGGTGTTTTAGAGGTGCAGGCCATATGGTCTCTGTTGAACTGCTCAACTCTGTCACAGCAAGAGAGTAGCCACAGACAATATGTAAATGAGTGGCCATGACTGTGTGCTAATTAGGTTTTATGGGCCAAAGCAGGCAGCCTACCGGATTCGACCTGTGGACGGCAGTTTGCTTCAGACGGTAACTATGGTATTTACACACTTTCCAATGCTTGGATTTGGTTTGCTGAAAACAGTCCACAATTTGGAGATGCTTAATCACCCTGAACCAAGTTTGAACTATTGACATTCAGCAGAAAGAGTAACATTTTTGTCCCAACATCGAGAGAGAGAATTCTGATGCACAGTGAGGTGGGATGAGTATTATTAGCTAGGCCACATCTACCCCTAAAAATAACGGTTTGAATAGTTACACTGAGAAACACCAAATGGCAACCTATACTCTGTGGGGTCATCTGTCCTATCTGAAGCAAACATTCTGTATATACTGCATATAGTTGAAAATTTCTGGACACACTGATTTTATAAGCATAACTTGAACGGTTGCTGATTGTGCAAAACCATACATTGTGCAAAAGCATAAACTGAACTATTGCTGCCTCGTACGTTTGGCACAGAGTATGTTCTCTCCCTGGATTTTTCTTCTTTCACCCTTTTCCATGAAAGCAGCTTTGTCAGGATAATATTCACATTAAACTAGGAAATGGGGAGTTATAATCAAATGATGATAACATTGGCATTTATATAAGAGACCAACTCCTTTCCTTTATTATCCATCTCTTGGCCCTTCAGAAAGGCACCTTAGCTACATTACACCCATGCCCATTCTCTATTCCATTATTCCATTCAATTTCATTTAGAGCACTGTTGCTATGTAAAAGAAATTTTTTTCTTGCTTCCTGTTTTTCAGCTAAAATGTAGGATCCCTGAGGAAGGATGCTGTTTGTCTTATTTACACTGTTTTTAATGACTGGCATGTGATTGATGTTAAAATAGAATTCTAAGCTCTCTGAAGAAAGCTATCTTCTGTTCTTCTCTAGCCCACACAGTATCTATCAGAAAGGTAAGTTATTGCCTGGCCGGTGTAGCTCAGTGGTTGAGTGTGGACCTATGAACCAGGAGGTCACGGTTCCATTCCCAGTTAGGGTTGTGGTCTCCATCCCCAGTGTAGGGCCTGCAGGAGGCAGCCAATTCATGGTTCTCTCTCATCACTGATGTTTCCATCTCTCTCTTCCTCTCCCTTCCTCTCTGAAATTAATAAAAATATATTTTAAAAAAGAGAAAGGTAAATCATTTATTATGGAAGACCTAAACAATCTTTACTTTGAACTGCTTAGAAATGGCTTGGATTTTCTTTCAATGTCCGAGCGAGTATAGTAGTCTGAACAACAACACATATGCTTCATTTTCATAGGTGAGATGTCCTTTAAGATACTGGATTACTTTAGGAGAAATCAACTACTGCAATACACAGGCAAGCTCACCATCCAAACTTTGGCTCCTCTTTAAATTCATGTTAGTGTCCCAGCATAAATTCCCAGCTCCTACCCATCCACTTGGAATAGCAAATAGAAAGGCAAATTGATTTTAGCTCAAGTGCCAATTCTCATGGATGGGTAGTGGCTGTTTAGAGCACTAAGGTGAGAAATATTCTGAAGCTACATCTGGGTTCTGGAGGCAGAGTGCCTGGGAGGTTTAGTGGTGTTGTTTGGGGAGAGGAGGAATAGGAAACGTGACGTGCATGCTGCATATTTCCCGTCTATAGTAGGAAGCATGATGCATTATTCTAAAAGATTTTCCAAAAGCAAGCATATTACTATTGTTTAAATAACACTAGAGCTTTCCCTTTTACATGCAAATGGGTTTTACTTTGTTCTTTCTATCTTCCTCTTTACTGTTAGAAAACAGATGTCTAATATATTTCAGTCTTGCATTAGTTATTAATGTGAGTATCTCCTGCATGGTCAAGTTCTTAGACTCAGCCACAAATGGATTAAAAACTTAATGAACTATATATTTCAATTCTATTGTGTGTTAAATATTAAATAGTTATGTAATCGTTTCAATAAAAAATAAATGTTAGCTGATGAAATATTTACAACCTAGTAGAAAATATGAAAACAAAGTTGAATGAAAATGACATTAATATCAGATAATGTCTGGACATTTTTGCTACTTCTACATTATTTATTGTGGATGGTAATGTTTATATGGCCATCTGTTTAAAATCCAAAGTGCTGCATGTCATTAAGATGCTAATTTACTCTCAGATGTAGAAAAATCAGAATGCATCCATCTTATGTTTCAACTGTCTATACATATAAAAGCTTAAGTGAATGACCAACTATCTGACCAGTAGCTATGATGCTTACTGAACACTAGGGGGCAGATGCTCAGTGCAGGAGATGTCATGACGTGAACTAGCCGGCACCACAGACTTGGCACCAACAAACCAACACTTAGCTTTCCCCAAGTGGGACACAGATCCTGCCACCACCCCGGAGCTACACCCCACCAACACCCCGGAGCTACACCCCACCAACACCCCGGAGCTACACCCCACCAACACCCCGGAGCTACACCTCACCAAATCACTGCCAATGCTGCCAAGACCCCATGGCACAAATGCAGCCCACAGCCCAGCATGGAAACAGTCACTGTGGGCACCAGGTAATGACATCATATAGCAACGCCCAGCTTCCTCTCCCTAGTGACTAGCCTCCTTAGAGTTTCTTCAGCCCAGGAACCCAACTTGCTGTATAGCCAGGTGCAAATATTTTACACTTTAACCAAATATTTGTGAAACATTTTCACATGCCTCATCTCATTTGACCCACACAGAAGTTTTGGAGTAGGTAGATAGGAGACTCGGTAGAATCCTATTTTCTTTTCATTAACCTGAAAATGGAGAGTTAGAAAGTTTAGAAACGTGACCCAACTAAAAAGAATTAAGAAATGGTGGACCTTGAAAATGACTTCAGGTTTTCTCAATGAAAAGAATACAGTCAGTCAAACACTGCTGCAGTTAAATATTTTACCCTTTGTTCTCCCTTGCATGATCTACAATTATAATCTGCTTCATGTTAATATTTACTGCCATGTTACTGACAATTACCTGAAAGAGAAGTTGGGGTGCTTCACTGGGCTGGAAAAAGTTTAGCTAAATCAGAAAGCAGGTCTAATTAAGCAAGTTTATTACACACACACACACACACACACACACACACACACACACAAGGCTAATATGCATAGTGTCCCCTTGGGAGTTCGACTGGGAGTTCAGTCATTCACTATGATGTGCACAGAATGAAGAAAAGCCTAGGCCAGCAGCCTGTAGCGGAGGGGGATCCCTCAGCTCGGTCTATGCCCTCTTGCAGCCTGGGACCCCTCAAGGAATGTCCAACTGCTGGTGTGCCTGGCCAGCCTGGGTGAGGGGCTGAGGGCTGTTTGCAGGCTGGCCAAGCCCCCCAGTGGAGACCCTCTCCCCATGGAGGTGTGGCCAGCCTGGGTGAGGGGCTGAGGGCCTTCTTCAGGCTGCCCACATCCCCTTCAGGGTTCGGGTCTCTACTGGGGTACCTGGCCAGCCTGGGTGAGGGGCTGAGGGCCGTTTTCAGGCTGCCACAGCTCCCATTGACCCAACATCCCAGCAAGGCTGGCTTGAATCAGGTTTCCAGGGTTTATTTATCTTCTATAATTGAAACTTTTTTACCTTGAGCAGAGGCCTAGGCAGGTAACAAAGCCTTTTGTTTGCTTCAGCTCTGCGGCTTCTATAATTGAAATATTGTTGCTGTGAGAAGAGGCCCAGCCAGCCTAGGCAGGCAATTGCAACGGAAGCCTCCTGTTTGTTCTGGCTCCGTGGCTGCCGGCCTCCATATTGGCTGGGTTAATTTGCATACAACCACTCTGATTGGCTGGGGGCATGGCTTGGCAGGTGGGTGTGGCTTAGGTGTCTCAGAGTGATGGTTAATTTGCATATTACTCTTTTATTAGAGTATATATATAATATATAAAAATAAAAGGCTAAGTAGGCTTGCATGTGCGTGATACATATAAAGCTCTCGCTGGTGCTACTCGCATGCATGTGTTTTGATCTACCATTGTTGATCATAAATTTGGTTGACACTTCTATTATAGTGAAAGGACAAACAGCAATATTAAAATATTTCTTCTAATTAATTTCCTTTCAATGTGCACGAATCCATGCATCGGGACACTAGTTTCTTTATATTAGATCTGAAATAAAATTTCTTTTAGGAGGTGTAAATTATATGTGATCATTGTGAGAGTTATCTTTAATTTTTTTTTTTAAACTTCTGATTCCATTTATACTGCTTTATTTCCATTCGACTGGGTGTGAAATCTCTGATATGAAGTTTGGAGTCTATTAAATCCAAAACAGAGAGTGCAGTGAGATGACAGAGCAAAAGTCTTGTCTGGAAGATTTGGAAACTATACATTTAGGATCAGGAGACAACAAAAGACTGCTTGAACCCCCTGGCTGTGAGTTTTGAGTTGGAGACTCGCTGTTTGTGTATTAGTGGTGATCCCATAAACAGATCATTCTAACTACTATTTGAGAGTAAAGGTGATACTGTGAACAGATAATTCTAACTTATGAACTTCACCACTAGATTGTTATCTAGTACCGAGGTAATAGATTTTAATTTCAAGATTTAAAAATCAAAAACAAAAACATAAGACCTGGTCATTTCCCAGAAAATGTAGCTAGCAAATACTGATGGGCTACCCCACACAATTCACACAGACACACACACCGACACACACACACACAGAACATCTGTTCCACTTTGCTTTCACTGCTGAATATTTTCTTGTACCCAAACCTCTCTGAATGCCAGAGTTCGCAAACCACGGAGGCTTTCTGAAATAGTCTTTATCACATTTACAGAGTTTAAAGTATCTAACATTTCTTTCATATGTCAGGCTGAAATGTAACTTCTTATAACTTTATAACTCCAAGTTCTACCTTTTGGAATCACACAACACAAGTAGAGTGCATCTTCTAGGCAAAGGTTTGTCAGATATTTGAGGGATCTATCATATTTCCTGCATGTTATTCCCTCCAATTCCCTCAAGA
This sequence comes from Murina feae, assembly GCA_004026665.1. Taxonomy (NCBI): domain Eukaryota; kingdom Metazoa; phylum Chordata; class Mammalia; order Chiroptera; family Vespertilionidae; genus Murina; species Murina feae. Next base: position 6,398 of record PVJC01042312.1, read on the forward strand.
CTTTTGGATCCTTTATCACCATGGGCATGCTCCAAGAATGCATACTAATTATTTCTCAGTGTCTCCCCCAAACTGTAGTGCTCATGGCATAAATCAAATGTCAGGGGAAAAATAGCCACCATCCAAACATGTGTGGTCCAAAAACAAAAATGCACTGTCTCTCAATTGTGATAAAAACCCAAAGTTAGGAGCCTATTTATGGAAAATAGCCTAAAGGGTAAGCCGTCCGTACACTCATTAAGTAACTCTGAAATCTATTTTTGAATTAAATTAGACAATCAGAATATTCCCTGAAGGTTTCTTCCCTGCCTTGTGCTTCCACCATGGCAGAATCAGAGTAAATCGAAGAACATTAAAAGAAGCAGTCCTTGGAAATTTGCCACACTTGTTTCCCCCCTTTTATTTGTAGTTGAATATATTAATTATTGTATCACCCCAGGTCCATTTAGGCAATGCACCCCTCTTCCAACTGGGGGCACAAAATCTTGGAGCTATATTTTGGGCTCACCTCTTGGGAGAAACTCACATGTCATCCTACATGTTTTGGGTGCTGGGGTGAAGCCAGGTTTAATCTCATTTTATGTCCTTGACTTCCTCCTTTATTTAAATTTTTATCTAAAGCAGTTTTTTTTAAAGAACAAACTGATTAGTGACAAAGAAAATAACAGCAGCCATGAATTGCTTACAGAGCAAGACACTGGACTAGGGGAAGTTACCTCCTTTATTCTTACAAGACTATAAAACCGAGTAATTAGATGCATCTGGGCTCATAAGGCTAGAAGTCATATCCATCTACATCTCATTAAACAACACTGTTTTCTCACAAGTGAACATTTTGGGCTGTTGATAAATAGATACGTAATGAATGCTGCGGTAAAAAAACTAAGATATAACATGACACCTTCCCAAACATCATAATCTAGTAGGGAGAGCCAGGCATTCATAGCGTAACATGAGACAATGGCATAGGGATATTGAGAGAGATTGGATTTTTAAAGCTTCTGAGAGGAAGGTGCTTTGAGGGATAAGTAGAAATGGTTTAGTGAAATTACATTCCAAGTAAAGAAAATGTCATTTCTACTCAGGGATTAGAGAAAAAGCAGAATGTAGCCCTGGCTGGGAGCTCAACTGGTTAGAGCCTCATCCCATAGGCCAAGGCTGTGGGTTCCATCTCTGGTCAGGACACATACAAGAATCAGCCATTCTTACTCTGCCTATTACACTCTTCCGGGCTCCAGGCTCTCATCTTGAAATCTGTACTTTTCCTGTAACACAAAATTGCTTCCTAATAGAAATCCCTCTAATTTCTCCCTCCCTCCTCCCCCAGCACTCGGTAACTTAGCATTTATTTTCTGAACGGACATATCGCATCCAAAGTACTATCATAATACATCTAATTGTAATTTTTCATGGCGAATACGCTCATCTGAAAAGATCTCTGTCAAGTCTCGCTAAGGGATTCGGAGGGTGCTTCCCCTTGAGTACCATGTTCTGAAAGCATCTCAGGAGGGTACCGTGCGGTGGAGTATTTTTAGAGCGGATGAGAAAACGATGTCCCCAAATGCTTCTGAGGGTTTCTTCTGTATTTGGAAATATTTCTAGAGCTCCTTATAGTAAGATGCCAATTAATTTTCCAGGTCACTCAGACCTAAAAATATTACCAAAAAAAAAAAAATTAAATAAAGGCAAACACTGACCTTTTCTAGGACTGAACACAAAAATTAAAAGCGTCCTTATTTTTGAGTCTCTTGCTTTTTGGAGCATCTCCAGGGAAGCTCCGGCTCTCTCCTGATGGAGTGGGTTAACCTGCCGCCCCCAAGGCTGTTTGTCTCTATGGACGTCTGCTCATTCATCCTCAAAGGCACCTTTCCTTTCAAAGCCGCACAAGCAGAGACGTTTTTATACAGAAAGAGAATTAATCATGTATTTGTCATACTGCACACAAAGTAAGTCGCTGGATACAGGGGGCAAACTGTTCGCTGTTAGGTAGCTCGCTGCAAAATAGAGTTTTGTTGTATGACGGTGGCCAGGTGCTTCTTAAGAGACAGGTAGGATTGATGGCCCATTTTCCATTTGCACAAACAGAGCACTCAACCCCAAAAACACATTTGCAAGCAACTCTAATAAGAAGGCAGTGTAACTCATAGGAATATTTATTATATAGCTATCAGTAGCTCTAATGCTCTTTCATTGAGCCCAATCCTGAATTATTTAAGGGTTTAAGGTCATATTGGTGCTAATACTAGGATAGGTTACAATTTATTTTAAGGAATTTACACTTTTAACTTAGATTTTCAGGACTTTCTTAGTATTTCACATCAATTTTTTTTCACTTACCTAGAAAATGAACTTTTTAAAATTTCCTTTTTTCCCCTTCAATTTGAGCTACTAACTATCTTGAAACTTATGTAAGCAAATGTACCCTCTTAAAACATGCCCCATGAGATGGCAGAGAAATTACTTGAAAGAGAGTAGAGTGAGCTATACATCTCTTAAAATAGTCTAAAGGTATAGGAAACATGGATTCCAGCCAAGAGAAGAAAAAGAGTAATGGGAAAATAAATTAATTTTAGAAGCTATAAGGAAATAAGTACCAGTAATTGGTAGATATAATATTAGAGTAATTTAGAAACACACATTTTAAACATTATTTTTAAATGCGAACTCCTGAGAAGCTCTCTGCCACTGTGCCGGACTCTTCAAGACACAATTATTGTACAATCATTTTCAAACAACCTTATTCCGCTGGACTTCCAAGAGACATTTGCATGGAAAACTGTGTGCCACATTTTTTTCAGAGTTAATGTATTGGAGCAAGCTCTATGTAGAATTATAATTCTCAAAAAATTAGTGTATTTTTTTAAAAAAACATTTTTTTATTGATTTCAGAGAGGAAGGGAGAGGGAGAGAGAGAGAAACATCAATGATGAGAGAGAATCATTGATCGGCTGGCTGCCTTCTGCACAACCCCCACTGGGGATGGAGCCCATAACCTGGGCATGTGCCCTGACCGGGAATTGAACACTGACTCCTGGTTCATAGGTTGATGCTCAACCATTGAGCCATACTGGCTGGATGAGTCCCACTTTTCTTGATTTCACCTAATAACATTTAGAATAAACTGTCTAGAAAGGAAGAAATGAAGTTGAGAGGAAAGACAGGAAAGCCGACAGGCAGGCAGAGAGATGAGCAGGTATTACAATTTGGCTTTAAAAACAAAACTTTAGGAACACAAATGAGTTGTGCTTCCATGACTGCTGTGTGGTACTTTCTGGAAGGAAGGTACCTTGAATGCTGTTTTTCAATAATACAGTATTGTCTGCCAGTATTAAGGAAAATAAATGACAAAGTTGCCATAGTGAGCTGCCAATCTTTTAACACTTTCCCATGGAGAAGGCAGATTTCCTAGTGTTTCCTTCTTCCCCTAGCTAGCTCCTTCTAGAACAGTCTATAAACAAGAGTAGTGGTAACAAGGCTATAAAGAGATTGGCCCTGTCTGACCTTTTCCCCCTATGGTCTCTATTCAATAATTAGATAGCCAATCTAATGCACAATAGTTCATTTAACAGGCTATCCATTAATAACCTATGGCATAACATATTATGCTCTAGAAAGAGCTCAGACTGCCAGAGCTCTTCACATGCTTCACATTAAAGAAATAATCAAGGTTTACAATCACAACACAGATCACTATTGTGATTTATCCTGGAGGGCAGCGTTCCCTCTTTCCGTTACACTGGTAAAATGAATTTCCTAAGTATCTCTCAAATCATTTTTGGAGGTGCGGCGAAGGTGTGCTGCTCTGTGCACGTAAAAGTCCAGGTCTGTGTGGGTACCATACGTTTCGTCTCATTGTCGAGTGTTGGTTTCCTCTAATGCAAGGGGAGGTTTACATTCCCATGTGACCACTCACCCCCCCGCAAATCCATAAGGTCATGGTCAGACTCAGCTCTGAGCAACAACCAGCAGAGCAAGAAGCAGTCGCGTTGTTGTTTGCTTGTGTTTTTGAGTCTGCAGGACCCCAGCTGTAACGGATATTTTGTGATTGTTAGATTACTTGGTTTTGGTGCAACCATTTTCTGAGGGAATGACAAATTATGTTTTCTTAACAGCCTCCGAAAAAGTATCAGGCAACAGCGTGTTTCTAATTTCAAAGCAGTTGATTTTTACACTGTAAACACGGAAGAATTCTGTAGCATGGTGGGAGAAAATGACTTTTACTAAACTTGAAATTCTACCCAGATTGCTATTGCAAATAATCAGCTGCAGGGAAACTATATGAGAATGGAAAAATTCATGCTGACTTGTTTTTAGAAGAGTTTTTAAAAATACTTTTTTGAATCTGCAACTTATAAGAGGAAATTATTTTGAATATATGTCCTTAGGTGATAAGAGTTACCAACAAAAGCATGGTTCATAACACTGTTCCATTTCACTGACTTCAATATGTGAAAACAAACAAAACACAGTTCTCTATTCCACGTCAGGTGGAATTCTTTCTTAAAAAAGACAGATTTTATGATGTAAAAAAAATATTCTGGATACTTATACAAGTTCAATTTATCTGGATTATAGCATGTTCCGAATATAAGGAAAAATTATTTAAGCATAGGATAATTAGTAAGTAATAGTTAATGAATCACTATCAATATGTCGGTTACAGTTGAACGCTATGTCTTTCTTTAGAAAATTATTTTTCTTGATTTCAGAGAGGAAGGGAGAGGTAGAGAGAGAGAGAAACATCAATGATGAGAGAGAATCATTAATTAGCTGCCTCCTGCATGCCCCACCCTGGGGATGGAGCCCACAACTGGGGCATGTGCCCTGACCAGGAATAGAACTGTGACCTCCCGGTTCATAGGTCAACGCTCAACCACTGAGCCACACCAGCCAGGCTGAATGCTGTGCCTTTACATTAGAAGAAGCAGTGGCTATAATGAGAATGATACAAGCTTTGTAGTAAGATTGTCCAGGTTTCTAAACCCCCTTTCTGACCTTAACTAGCCCTTTGTCTCCTTAGGCAAGTTACCATCAGCTTCTTCATCTGTAGAAGGAAAGATGCTATTCTACCAAATAGGCTTGGAGTGAAGTTTCATGAAGTGACGCATGTAAATAACATAGCAGAGTGCCTGGGGGTACAGCATGGCTCAATATGATACCTGACTAATATTACTTACTGTGCCAGTTAGGAAATTATTCAGCTAACATCTGTTTTGCAGCCAACACTGGATTAGCAATACAAAAATCAATCCACAATAGCTTTTCACTTCCTCTAGTTTTTGTTTAAATCTTCCTCTCAGAAAATGTATTTAAAGCTTTTAATTTCTTTGACAAACATCTGCGCTCTTTTCACATGAACAAAAGCCAGTTATTCTACACTCGAATGACTCAAAACTGAAGGACTGCTCCTTCTGTCCTTATCCGTTAGGCATTTGGAAATCTTAAATAAATGTCGAATTTATTTTGGGCTAGTCCACTGAGATATATGGCTACTTTATCACCTGTGAAACCATCAAGGACTCGAGAGGAAAAGCAGAAGATTAGGATTAATAACTTATACTGGAAACTTGATTTCCATGGTCCTACTATTTTTCTACTCACTGAAACTCTCTCTATTTAAAGGCAATGCTAGCGAAGATGGATTCACTTAAAGTAATGCTGATTCATAAACACTTCAGTGAGCCAAAAGCATAATTTAATAGCAAGAGAAGTAGAGCTTTGAATGGAGCAAAGGAGAAAATTGTATTATTAAACTGCTTGCCAAGAAGCTATGTTCAAATGATTCTCATTTCTTGGGACATTTACTCAGAAGTATCCCATATTTTTCAAAATCAGGTCAAGTTTGTTATTGCATTAATGCACTTTTGTGATTAATTTTACTAATGAAGGATATTCATTTTCACAAAGCATGTGCAAAAAATGTATCACTTTTAGAGAGAAGGTCAATTGAGTTATTAAATAATACCGAGTGGGTTCATTGTATTTTTTTTAAGAAATGAAAACGGAATTATTATGCCAATAAGGGAAACAAAAGCATTTTAGTTTTTATCTGATTGTAAAATTTAGCAGCATAATGAACAGAAAAGTGGATTTTGCTAGGTATTTCAATTATAGTAAGAATATAGTCTACTATCTTAACAATGTGATCAAGTAATCTAGGTTACCTGTGGATGACACTGGTATCAATAGTTTATAATATGTTGTCAGTCATTTTTTATGCATACCTAGATATGACTGTTAGCTTTAGGTGGAATACTAAAAAGATTAAAAGAACATCATTTTTTCCACTTCAATAGTTGGACCTACACACATATCAAATCAAAACTCATAAATAACATGTGCTGATCTTATCTCATAGATATAAAATGTGTTAGATCTATGCCAAAAGTAATCAATAAAGGAGAGTTTAAGAAAAATTTTAGTTTCGCATATACTTTCCAACTTCCCTTGCAGCGATTCTTAATTTTGATGATCGTGATATTTATTCAGTAAGTATTTATGGAACTTTTGCTATTTTTAGAGAACTCTTCTTGGTGTTCGACTGCATGAAAGAGGAATTTACGTTATTTTTTTTTTACAAATATAGGTCCTTTCTTTTTCTTCCCCAGAATTAATGTAAAAACTAAGAGAAAAGTCACACCCTAAATATAAATTCCTGGGAAAGAAAAGAGCAGCTGTATGGTTTCTATTCACCTGCATCTCAGAGAGGCAGCAGCAGAATGCCAGATAATGAGAAGAGGAATCGGTGTCTACATCACTCCCTGTTGCTCAGGACTCTTGTAAAGCGGAATCCAAAATTTTGTATCAGTTCCTTTGAGGGATGAAGTCGAGCTTTTGGTTGGTGCATTGGATCCAGGATATTTCCTTTCCAAAGGTAAATCATAAGTCAATTTCCTTATAATCCAATCAAACCAAATCAAAACAACTAACAGCACCAACCAAAATCAATTTTTAAAACCCCCAAATGTTGAGATTCCAAAGATAACACCTGTATGAATAATTTTGTTCAAAAATCACAGCATTTACAGTCTCTTCACTAAACTTGACATTTGTTCATTTAAATGAAATGTTCAAATGCTGCTAGATGCACATTATCAGTATATTTTACTTGAATATAAACATTCATGGTCTATTGGTTATTGGTCTAAAGAATCCTACATAAATGAGCTACTTTATTATGATTCGATATTGATATGTTTTGTAAGATCCTGACAGTTTGAAAACTTTATAAATATCTACAGAATGAAATATGTATATATGTAACTGAGAATTGTATTACAATTATGTTTGCAATAATCAGCCCTGACATTTATATTGAAAATTACAGAACCTTCATAAATAATCTCATTTGATTTTTGCACCTTCTTTGTAGGGCAGGAAATAGCCTTAGAGGTTAAGTGACTTGTCCAAGATCCAAGTATTAAGAGGTAGCAATAAATCCAGAAATCAGGTTTTTGTATAAGGCCATTGCTCTTTCTACACTAATATTCTAATGGACCTGACATACACACAAAACTTTATTATTATAATACAGTATTATATAATACTAGGAGCCCAGTGCACAATAATTTATGCACTTGGGGGGTGGTGGTCCTCAGCCCAGCCTGTGCCCTCTCACAGTCTGGGACCCCTCGGGGGATGTCCACCTGCTGGCATACCTGGCCAGCCTGGGTGAGGGGCTGATGGCAGTTTGCAGGCTGGCCAAGCCCGCCCTGCCTGCCCCGCCACCAGCCTCCATCTGGGCAGAGTTAATTTGCATATATCCGCTCTGATTGGCTGTGGGGTGTGACTTGGCTGGTGGGTGTGGCTTAGGCATCTCAGAGAGATGGTTAATTTCAACATTACTCTTTTATTAGAGTAGATAGTATGCCTCCCATATAAATATTTTTTTCTCAAGAAAATTAAAATATTTTTATTCCAGAAAACTGGACTAAGAAAACTAGAAAGATTACATTTTGATAACTGTTAATATTTTAACATTTAATTCCTCTTGCTCTATATAAGTAATATATATTTTGTTATCTTTCATTAATTTTAAGGAAAATAGACTGTATTTAGTTGCACAATAGTGCAAATGCTCTGAAAGAAATAATCCTGCTATTACTGAGAATAAAATCTAGATCCAAATCTGGGTCAATTTCCTCTAGCCCTTTTCTCAGTTTTTGCAACATAGACTGAGAATTTCACAAATTTTTATTTTTAAAATTTTCATTTTCCATATTATATTTTAACTGGACACATTTTTTTAAATATGGTGTGAAATACATGCCTAATTTCATTTTTGTACATGTCAATTGTCAATTGTCCTAGAATCACTTATTAAATACCTCACCAATCATGAGCCACTCTATAGTTCTCTCCCCCCACACCCCTCTCTCTAATGTTTTATTTCTATATATGTTTGGTTTGTTCCCAGGCTGTCATTCTAACTCATTTTTTGAGGCAATGTCAAAATCCCTAAAATAAATCTTGATATCTGTTACTCACCTCCCCAACTTACTGCTTTTGAAAACTGACTAGGCCAGAATCTCATCTTTTGGGAGTGTGGACATCTGCAAGGGCTAAGAGTGAGAGTCTAACAGAATAGGTATCAA
>PVJC01042313.1:0-15006 GCA_004026665.1 Murina feae
GGGCAGGACCTTTAGGGTGGGGGTGGGCCTGGGGTGGGGGTAGGAGGGAGGGCGGGACCCTTAGGTTGGGGGTGGGCCTGGGGTGGGGGTAGGAGGGAGGGCGGGACCCTTAGGGCGGGGGTGGGCCTGGGGTGGGGGTTGGAGGGAAGGCAGGACTTTTAGGGTGGGGTGGGCCTGGGTGGGGGTAGGGGTAGCACCTTTTGGACATTGTGGGTCAGTTATGAATAAAGATAATTTTGTTTGAAAATGCTCTGGGTGCAGCTGTGTCTGTACTGGGGTCTGCGCTGCTCCTTGGGGAGGGGACCTGAGAGGAAGGGAGGATGTGGGAGGTCCTGGGCTCTCTGCATCCACAGGGGACCCTCCATCCCTCCTCCTGATTGGCAGGGACCTCTTCTAACTGTTCCTGGGAGCCCACACTCTCTAATCCCCAGGGACCCCTCCCACCACTTCTGCTCCCAAGGCCAGACTGTGTCCTGACCTGAGGGAAAGGGGGGGCCTGAGGGGCAGGCTGTCTCACATGGGCCTCCTGCAGGAGGAGCAGCCTCTGTCTCAGTGGGTGATTGAAAGTGGAGGGGGGTGGGGGAGGCTGGAACAAGAGGGTGACAGGAGAGTAATGGCGACAAGGCTGTTAGAGGTTGGTACCCGGGGAATGACAGTGGGTGGGGAGGATACCAAGACCCTTGGGGATTTCTGTGTGGGACAATCTTGTCCAGCTGGGGGAGGAGGACCCATCTGCTGTGGCTAGGGGACTGGGCTCAGGGACAACGGGGATTAAAGGACGCCCATGACTGCTGCCCCTTCCCTCCCAACCAGGGCTGGACTCTTGTGTGATAGATGCTGACGCAGATTTCCATCCGCGTGGGAAACAGGTTCTACTCACAATTTATGGGGCCATTTCACAACTTGACCAGCAGGGTGGCTGGGGCCCAGGTACATGTGGCCCCAGGGCTGGTGGGCGCTGAGGTCCAGGCTGAGGCAAGAGGCCCCTGTCACCTGCTGTGGGCACTGCTACAGACCTCACAGACAAAGCAGGGATCTGAACCCCCGATATAAGAGTGAGATGAGCCAGTAGTGAGGGACAGAGCCGAGCCAGGAGGACACTCTTGTCTGTGGAACTGCCTGTCCCAGCTCTACTCCCATGTGGCCATGCCCTGGCCCTCACCCTCTGCCTCCCAAGGCAATGCCTCTTTCCCAGGGTCAAGTCTGATTCCTTCACTGGGCTCAGGTTGAGTGGGAGGGCTGAGGCTCCCTAGTATGGCCCCAGCTCACCCAGCATGCAAAGCTGTGTCCCCGGGTGCCGGCCTAGCACCAGCGATGGGATGGAGCTGAAGCTGTGCAGTGAAAGGAGGCCTGGCCCTCTGCTGCCCCCACAAAGAGCTAGGGTGAGAATGGACTCATGTCAGGGCACTTTGTGAAGGAGACTTCTCACCTGGGCCCATCTTTCCCGGCCGCTACCCCCTACCTGTCCAGCTGGGCCTCAACACAGAGGAATGGGCTTAGAGGTTGTGCCAGACTCTGTGTGTCGTGGGGCTGGTCCAGAAGCTGCCTCCCCTCCCGGGTGAGCATCCTCCCCATGTGCCCCGATGTGTCCCTGCCCTGGGTGGCTGGTCCTGGATGCAAATGTGTGGGTGAAGGACAGAGCCTGGACCCCCATTCACTGGCGGGAATTAGTCCTGCAACTTCTCTGCTTTCAGGGTCTTGGTAAAACAGGTTAACCGCCTGCTCCCTCTTCCTCCCCACATCCAGGGTTGTCAGGAGCACTGAGTTGTGTTTGAAGGGAACACACTTGCTCCACCCCTGTGTGCCTGGTCACCACCATCAGGTTCACACCTGGCCCCGGGTGTCTCTGTGCCTGTCCTCACTGGCCTGCTGTTTCTGCCTTTGTCATTGTTGGGATGAACAGTTCCCAGGGGGAGGCAGAGCCTGGGCTGCCCCCACCTTGGAGCCCTGGGAACCCCAAAATCTCCTTGGAACCTGCACAGTGGGACTGACTGGAAGCCTATTGCTGCTTCAACTGTGGGTGAGGCCAAGTCCACGGGCTACATGGAATCCTAGAGAGATTTACATATTAGGGTTTGGAAAATACTAAGGTAGGTGCAGTGGGCAGTAAAGGGAAGAATTGTTTCATATTTCCTTGCAGCCAACCTTCTTTATTACAGGGAAATAAACTTGACACGACACCCTGGAGGGCAGTACATAAGGTAGGAAGCAGGACAGCTCTCCTAGTTGTGCTGTGCTAGCCCGGCCAAGAGTGAACCTGAGGAAAGTCTGTAAAGCATTGAAAAAAGGACAGACCAGAGAATACACCTGAGGCTGGGTGGATCTCCCATGCCTGGATGAGGACACAGAAGACCCAGTCTGCAAACTGATGCTTTATTTTATAGTCTGATTAAAACAAGAGTAGATTAACATGTATACAAATGTTCTTGTTTTGGCAACACTTGCTGCACCTCCTGCAGCCCATTAGCTACTTAGGAAGGAATTAGGGAGGGCTATAAGGTCAGGCTTACCTATGCTAGTCCTCCAGTCTTGGACTTGTTTGTGGCCCTGCCACAGGTCAGCCTGAGGCTTGACCCTAGAGCTGCTCCCTACACTAGTGACTGAAGTAGAATTTGTGGAAATGGCAATGCCCTCCCATCACTCCTCCAGTGAAATCACAATGCTCATAGGGAGAAGGTGCTCCCTGTGTACTCAGCCACTCTCTGCTGCTCCACTTCCTTGTAGCTCCCAGGATGGGGGATCACAGAGAGCCTGGAAGTGAGTTCCTTTCCCCTGTTTTTCTGTGAGGAAAGTGGAGTTGGGGAAGTCAGGTGACTGAGTGCAGGTCACACACCAGGAACTGGGACAGTCTGGGAGGCACCAAGCAGGTTTAGCTGCAGAGACTTTTTCCTTCTCCAAGAGGAATAAATCCCCTGGAGGAAGCCCCGGCATCCTGGGGAAATCCCAGTGACATAGACCAAGACCTGTCACCATCCTCGTGTCTCGGGAGCGGCATGCCATTGTGGATGGAGATTGCGTTTCCTGATGTTGAGCATCTTTTCGTATGCTCCTGGCCATGTGTACATCTTCTTTGGAGCAAATGTGTCCTCATCGTTTGCCAAGTTTAGTTGCTTTGTCTTTTATTATTGAGCTGTAAGAGTTCATTACATATTCTAGGTAAAAAAAAAGTATCTTTCCAGAGATAAGGTTTCCACAAAGTTCTCCCATTTTGTGGGTTGTCCTTTACGTTTTTGATAGTGTCTTTTGAAGAAAAAAAGCCTTTACATTTGATGAAGCCAAATTTATTTATTTTGTTCTTTTGTTGCCTTTGTTTTTGGTGTCATATCTAAAAATCTGTTGACAATCATGTATTGTGGAAATGTAGTCCTATGATTCTTCCTTTTTTAATCCATCTTTAACATTTTAAGTGTACTGTTCAGTGGTGTTAATCATATTTACATTTCTGTGTAACAGATCTCTAGAAAATTGACATCTTTCACATTGGATCTCTGTACACATTGGACCCTAATTTTCCCTAATTATGGGAGAATATTACAATAATATTGTAATATTACCTCCTCCCTTAGATCTGCACAACCACTTTTCTACCTTCTATTTCTGTGACTTTGACTACTTTAGATACTTTGTGTGAGTGGAATCACACAGTATTTGTTTTTTTGTGACTTGCTTACTTCACTTAACATAATGTCCCAAAGGTTCATTCACCTTGTAACATGTGATGCAGTTTCCTTGTTTTCAAGGCTCATGTACAGACCACATTTTCTTTATCTGCTCATCTGTTAATGGACTTGGATTTCTCTTGGCTATTGTGAAGAAAAATAAAAGAGCAATGAATGTGAGTGTGCAAATATTTCTTTGAGATCCTTCTTTGAATTGTTTTTGAAGAGAGAGTTGTAGAATCATGCTAATTATATTTTCAATTTTGAGAAAATTCCAGCTTGTTGTATGTCCATCTTACAAAAGAGCTTATGGTTTTATTATAGCTATGTGTAACCAAAATTATATATAATGATAATTTGGGGGGGGGTTATATAGTATTATATTGTATATATCATTTTGCCTTGGTCTTATTTCAACATTCTGAGTTTAGGGTAATGAAATTTATATATTAGATCTCATTTAATTTTTGAATTATATATAATTTCGCATTGTGTGCATATATTAAAAATAACATAGTATTTGTTGTTGGACTTTTAAAAATTATAATGTTACAGGATAATCAATTGTAGATGTTAATTTTTCCCACTCAAGAGTTTTCATCTAATATACTTTATGTAGTTGGTATTGAAAATTATACCATCATTGTCATAATGCTTTCTTTGTACATGATCATCTTCCTTGCTAACTGATTTTAAGATTGTCTTTTGAATTCTACCATTTCAAGAAGTGCAACTAAGAGGTTCAGGTTAAAAAATGTCTATCCTCTTTGTGATCGCTTTTGATTCATTAATTGACAATATACATTCTTCATCAACTCAAGAACATAGTATTATCTTTTCAATATTCAATTCTCTTGTCTCTACTCTTATAATCTCAAAGATATGGACATCTTATGTATTTTCTATGTCTTCATCTGCTCAGGCTGCTATACAAAATACCATAGACTAGGTGGCTTAAACATTATTTATTTTGTTCTTTTTTAAAAATTCAATTTTTAAATATGCAATTACAGTTGACATTCAATATTATATTACTTTCATAGCATAGAGGTTAGATATTTATATAACTTACAACATAATTCTCCTGGGAAGTCTTGCATTCACCTTATTTATTTATTTATTTATTTATTTATTTATTTATTTATTCTATATTTTTTATTGATTTTTTATAGAGAAGAAGCGAGAGGAATAGAGAATTAGAAACATCAATGAGAGAGAAACATTGATTAGTTGCCTCCTACACACCCCCTACTGGGGATGTGCCCTCAACCAAGGTACATGCCCTTGACCGGAATCAAACCTGGGACCTTTCAGTCCGCAGGCCAACACTCTATCCACTGGGCCAAACCGGTTAGGGCCTGACACCATATTTACTTATTACAATACTAGAGGCCCAATGCACAAAATTTGTGCAAGAGTTGGCCTTCCTTCCCTCAACTGCTGGCACTGACTTCCCTGTAGCATCCAGAATTTGGACTTTCCTCACAGCCCTGGCTTTGTCCAGAAGTATGTCTGATCTAATTAACATATTATACTTTTATTATTATAGATTATTGACTACTAGTGACCCAATGAATGAAATTTATACACAAGGGGAGGGGGGTACCCTCAGTCCAGCTTGCACCCTCTCCAATCTGGGACCCCTTGGGGGATGTCCGACTGCCAGTTTAGGCAAGGATCAGGCCTAAACCGGCAGTCGAACATCCCTTTCACAATCCTGGACCGCTGACTCCTAATCGCTCACCTGCCTGCCTGCCTGGTTGCCCCTAACTGCCCTCCTTCCCCACCAGCCTGATCGCCTCTCACTGCCTCTGAGTGCCGACCTGATTACCCCTAACTACCCCCTCCTCCTGGCCTGGTCACCCCTAACTGCCCCCCTGCCAGCCTAGTCTCCCCTCACTGCCCCTCCTGCTAGCCTAACCACCCCCAACATCCCCTGTCCCTGCTGGCCTAGTTGCCCCAAATTGCACTCCCCTGCACCCGTTGGCTGGTTGCCCCATGCAGCCTGCTTGTTCAGTCATTTGGTTGTCTCTCACATTTGTGAGGGCATGACTGTCAATTTGCATATTACCTCTTTATTATATAGGCTATTCCCTGAGCTGCACTCTATATCACCATGACTGATTTTTAAATGTCAATTTTTAAAAAATCTTTATTGTTCAGATTATTACAGTTGTTCCTCTTTCCCCCCCATAGATCCCCTCCTCCCAGTTCCCACCCCACTCTCTGTCCTTACCCCCCACCCCCTGCTGTTCTCATTTGTAGGTGTATGATTATTGTCCAATCTCTTCCCGCACCCCCAACACCCCTTTCCCTCTGAAAATTCAGTCCACTCCCTTTCTATGCCTCTGATTCTATTCTATTCACCAGTTTATTCTGTTCATCTGATTTATTCACTTGATTTTTAGATTCACTTGTTGATAGATGTGTATTTGTTGTTCTTAAATGTCAATTTGTATTTCTTAATCTATTCACCTTTTTCACCTACCTCCAGAATCCCTCTCCCATATGGCAACTATTTGTTTGTCCTTTGTATCCATAAATTTATTTCTGTTTTGTTTGTTTGTTTATTCTGTTTTTTAGATTCCACATATAAGTTAAAGCATATGGCATTTGTCTTTCTCTGTCTGAATTATTTCACTTAGCAAAATATGCTATAGTTCCATTTGTTGCAAATAGTAAGATTTTGCTATTTTATGTCCAAGCAATATTTCATTGTATATATGTACCACTTCTTTATCCATTTGTCTTTTGATTGGAGCATTTAATCTATTTACATTTAAAGTAATTAATGATAGATATACAGTTATTGCCATTTTATTAGTTGTTTTCTGGTGTCTATATAATTAGTTGTTGTCTATATAATTCCCTTGTTCCTTTGTTATCCTCTTTCTCTTTTCTGTTGAATGTTGTTGACTTTCTGTAGTGTTTTGCTGCAATTCCTTTTTATTTCTTATACTAGGGGCCCCGTGCACAAAATTCGTGCATGGGTAGTGGGGGAGGGGTGCGGGTGGGGGAGGGAGAGGGCAAGTGGACCCTCACCTGGACCTGCACTTTATCCAATTTGGGAGCCCACAGGAGATGTGCTACTGATGGCTTGGACCCACTCCATGTGGTTCTCTGCTCTCTGCCAGGCCTGTCTGCTCCACAACATGGAGATGGGCAGGCAGGCGTTGCTGGGCGCTGCCTGTGGGGTCCTCAATGGCTCGTGCCCCCTCATTCCCTTGTCAGCAGCCATGGCCCCAGCCTGGCCTAGGCCAGGGAAGCAGCTGGGGATTCCCAGGTGGGTCTGTCTGGCAATGCCCCCTGGTTCCCAGGTCCACAGCTGAGCACAGGTCCAGGCCCAGCCAGGGCAGCAGCTGGGATTCCCAGATGGGTCTGTCTGGACATGCCCCCTGGTTATGAGGTCCCCACGTGCCTCAGACCCCGCTGCCGCCACTGCCACTGCCTGCGCCGCACCTGCCATCACCCGCCCTGCCCATGCTGCTGCCAGCCAAGCCTCACCCGCTGCTGCTTTCTCCATGGCTGTCATCCTCCATCTTGGCTGGATTAATTTACATACAGCTGCTCTGATAGGCTGGTGGGTGTGTCTTTGGCTGGTGGGCATAGCTTAAGTGTCCGGGAGAAATGGTTAATTTCAATATTATGCTTTTATTAGAGTAGATAGCTCTTGTATATTTCCAATTTGTGGTTATCATGTGCTTTAAATATATCAAGTTATGTTTATAGCAGCCTATGGTCACTTAAATCTGAACACATTGAAAAATCCTATTATTTTTAATTCAACCTCTCCCTGTTTATGTGGGGTGTGTGTGTGTGTGTGTGTGTGTGTGTATGTATCCCTTAATTTGCTGCTGCATTTACATATGATCTTACTACTCTTACATTTTAACCTTTGTACAAAATTTAATGTTGGTTGATTCACTGCTTTTATTATGTGTTTTCCTTTGTCAATAAGAATATTTTCTTTGCGATATTTTCTTATGCATATTTTTTATTTCCTTCTTCTTCTTAAAGAAGGCCCTTTAACATTTCTTGTAACTCCTTCAGTATTTTCTTGGCTGGCATGTTCTTTATCTTTCATTTGATTATAAATGGTAACCTTACTGAGTATGGTAACCTTGGCTGAAGGTTCTTACTTTACATCACTTTGAACATTTGGTGCCAATGCCTTCTGACCTGCGAAGTTTCTGTTGGGAAATCAGCTAACAGTCTTACGGGAGAGAGCTCCCTTTCACATAACAAACTGTTTTCCTCTTGTTGCTTTTCATGTTCTCTCTTTGTCTTTAACTTTTGCCATTTATTTATGAGCTTCCTTGGTGTGTGCCTCTTTGGGTTCATCTTCTTAAAAATATATATTTTTTATTGATTTCAGAGAGGAAGAGAGAGGAAGGGAGAGATAGAAATGTGTATGTTCCCCCACGTCCTGTGTGGTTCAGGATCTGGAGGAGAGGCTGCATGCACATGAAAGAGATGAGACAAGAAATAATTTGGAAATATTGGGGACCAGGTGGGCAAGCCCAACTCAAGGGAAAGGACTTCCACTGGTGCCCAGGCCTCGCCAGCCTTTTATTCAACTTTGGATACACATAAAGTCCTTAGGCAGGCAATTGCAGTGACAGACAGACTATCTTAAAGGTCAGTAAATATTAGAAGGATTTACTCTGAGACTATTTGATCAGGAAATAGCTTGAGCCCCATTGTCTGGACTAGACAATCGGCACATAACTCTGGCCCTTGCCATGGGTTCAAGGTTCACCAGCATTCTAGGATCCTTGTTTGCACTTCTCTGATATTGAAGACAATGGGTGGCCTCCTGCATAGCAACATCAATGATGAGAGAGAATGATTGGTTGGCTATGGCCTGAATGCCCCCTGCTGGTGATTGAGTCTGCAACCTGGGCATGTGCCCTTGATCAGAATTAAACCCCGGACCCTTCAGTCCACAGGCTGATGCTCTCTCTATCCACTGAGCAAAACCAGCCAGAGTGGGATCATCTTGTTTAGGACTCTCTGTGCTTCCTGGACTTATATGTCTATTTCCTTCACCAGGTTAGGGAAGTTTTCCATCACTATTACTGCAAGTACATTTCAATCACTTGCTCCGTCTCTTCTCCCTCTCTTACCCTTGGAAAACACTTGATGTTGTTCCAGACATCTGTAAAACTAGCCATTTTTTCTTATTTTTTGGATTCCTTTTTTTTCTTGCTGTTCTGATTGGGTGTTTTTTACTACCTTGACTTGTAAACTGTTGATTCAGTCCTCCATTTCATCTAATCTGCTCTTGATTGACTCCAGTATTCTTCATTTCAGTGTATGTGCCTTCATTTCTGACTGGTTCTTTATTATATTTTCTATCTCTTTTTTGTATATTTTCTATCTCTTTGCTAAAGTTCTTACTGAGATCATCTGTTTGTCTCCTAAGTTCATTCAGCATCCTTCTAACCAGTGTTTTTAACGCTGTATCTCATAAGTTGCTTGCCTCCATTTTATTGAGTTCTTTTCTGGAAATTTGTCCTGTTCTTTCATTTGAGACATATTTCTTTGTCTCCTCATTTTGGTTGCCTACCTGTGTTTGTTTCTATGTGTTGGGTAGATCTGCTATGTTTCTCAGTCTTGGCAGAATGTCCTATGAGGTCCACTGGCACAATCTTCCTGATTTTCCAAGCAGGTGTACCATTGTGTACCCAACAATGTACCATTGTGGATTCTGTGTGCTCCCCTGCTCTAGTTGCACCCTGATTGCCGTTGGCACCTCAGTAGGTGAGACTGACCCTCCAGTTTACTGGGTATATAGACTGGTCATCACTACAGCACGAGCTGTTGTGTGGAGCCTGACCTTCTGAGTGGGGTTCATCTTAGCATGGCTGGTGCCTGCCAATTTCATCCTTTTGGTGTTTTCTTTCTGGCACTAGTTGGGTGGTGCTTTGGTGTGGTCTCAAGATTTCCACCAGGTATGTAGAATTCTCGTATAACATAAATAACACAGAAATCATTTTTCTACTGGAAACCTTTTTGTTATTGGATTGAAACTCCAAAAAGTTTGTTAGGTGAACATGGGATAAGAGTAAAATTGGACAGGGTTTTTGCATATATTACTCAAAAAATTTTTTAATAGACCATCCCATCCAAACTGCCATAGAGAAATGATGTCTATATAGTCTGAATTTTCCATAACAGTGCTGATTTAAAACACTAAGTATTTAAATTTTGATTAGAAATCTGATTACAGACCAGCGGGTGTGGCTCAGTGATTGAGCATTGACTTATGAACCAGAAGATCACGGTTTAATGTCCAGTTAGGGTTCAGTCCCTGGTGCTGGAGGCAGCTGATCAATGATTCTTTCTCATCATTAATGTTTCTATCCAGGAGAACCAAGATGGTGGCATAGGGTATATACCTGGATGCACAGCCTCCCACAACCACATTAAAAAATACAACTATAAAGCTAAATGGCCATCCTCCAGAACCAAGGGAGTGGAAACTTTACAACTAGAAGACAAAAGTAGGAGTGCATTGAGACTGAGTAGAAGTTCTCAGTGCCAAAACAGAGAGCCCCACCCAAGCTGTGCACCTGTCTGCCTGCAGCCTAACCTAGCAGACTGCAGCTGGGATGAACTCCAGAAGTTCCAAACCCCAAACAACAAGGAGAAAGGCCTGGAGGTCAGTCCCTCCCAGTGATACCAACAGCAATCAGGACTTAAGAACAACAAGACTGTGCACCCAGCCCTCAAAGGCGTACACCAAGAGTGTCCACCCCAGGTGATTGGGGAGGCTGAATCACTGGGCCCTATAGGACACCTAGAACAGAAAGCCACTCTATCAACCCAGGGAAGCAGCCAAAATGCAGAGACAAAGAAACAGATCACAAATGACAGAAATGGAGGAAAGCAAATGACTAGATATAGCGTTCAAAACCACAATTTTAAGGTTTTTCAAGAATTTTCTAGAAACCGCCAATAAATTTAGTGAGACCCTCAATAAATCTAGTGAAACCCTCGAGGATATGAAAAAGGACCAACTAGAAATTAAGCATACACTTACTAAAATAAAGAATATTATACAGAGATACAACAGCAGACTAGAGATTCACAAGAATCAAGTCAAAGATTTGAAATACAAAGAAGCAAAAAGCACCCAACTGGAAAAGCAAAAAGAAAAAAGAATCCAAAAATATGAAGATAGTGTAAGGAGCCTCAGGACAACTTTAAGTATATCAACATCAGAATTATAGGGGTACCAGAAGAAGAGAGGGAGCAAGATAGTGAAAACCTATTTGAAGAAATAATGACAGAAAACGTCCCCTACCTGGTGAAAGAAATAGACTTCCAAGTCCAGGAAACACAGAGAACCCCAAACAAAAGGAATCCAAGGAGGACCACATCAAGACACATCATTATTAAAATGCCAAGGGCAAAAGACAAAGAGAGTATCTTAAAAGCAGCAAGAGAAAAACAGTTAGTTACTTACAAGGGAGTACCCATATGATTGTCAGCTGATTTCTCAACAGAAACCATGCAGGCCAGAAGGGAGTGGCAAAAAATATTCAAAGTGAAGAATAGCAAGAACGTACAACCAAGATTACTCTACCCAGCAAAGCTATCATGTAAAATTGATGGTCAGATAAAGAGCTTCACAGACAAGAAAAAGCTAAAGGAATTCATTGCCACCAAAACAGGATTATTTGATATTCTGAAAAGGAAGAAGAAGAAAAAGGTAAAAATAAAAATTGTGAACAACAAAGTGACAACAAATACCTATCTATCAATCAGTGAATATAACAATTAAGTCAATAGAAATATCTGATGAACAGAATAAACTGTTGAATAGAATAGAAGTAAGGGCATAGAAAAGGAATGGACTGACAATTCTCAGGGGGAAGGGGGTGTGAGGGGTATGGGAAGAGACTGGACAAAAATCTTACATCTATGGATGAAGACAGTGGTGGGGGTAAGGGCACAGGGTAGGGGGGAACTAGGTGGAGGGGAGCTATGGTGGTTTAAAAAAGGAACATCTGTAATAATCTGAACAATAAAGATTTATTTAATAATGTTTCTATCCATCTCTCACTCTCTCTTCCTCTCTGAAATCAATAAAATATTTTTAAAAATATTATTACAGTAACTATAGAGTATATATTACCAGTGAATAAAATACAATATTTATTTCCTTTTTTAAAAATATATTTTTGTTGAGAGGAAAGGAGAGGAGGAGAGAGATAGAAACATCAATGATGAGGTAGAATCATCAAGTCCCTGCCTCCTGAACGCCCCACACTGGGGACCGAGCCCACAACCTGGGCATGTGCCCTGACCAGGAATCAAACCATGATCTCCTGGTTCATAGGTCAACACCCAACTACTGAGCCATGCCAGCTGGACAATAAAATACAGCATTTATATCCAGTTATGAGATGTGAAAATGAACTAACAAGAATCCAGGCTATAGGAAAGCATCACACATCATCTCTACCTGGGTTTGGCTTTCCATCCAATACCCTAATCTTTTTATGACCCAAAGAAACCCCCATCACTTACTCTCTAATGAAGATGTTTCCATATTCTCCTTAACAACTTTCCCTCTCACACCTGGTGATGTTTCAATTGGCTTAGCTTGAGTCAACTGCCCATCCATCCGCGGGGGTAGCAGAGGTGTTTAAATTAAGAATGCCACCAAGACTGCACACAAGGTAAAATAAGTGCTCCCAAAGCAAGCAAAGACTGGATATCAGTGGCCAAAGATGCAAACTCCTTGGGCATGGCATGAATGACCCGTCATAACAGGCATTGCATCACTGCATGCTTCCTCTCTCTACACCCTCCCAGCAGTTGCATGTGCCACCCTCTATGCCATTTACATACTTTTGTACTGTCATTCCTTACACTTAGCTTGATCCCCTCCAGTTCAAATTTCAAGACCCTGTTCAGTAAGCATCTCTTTAAAAATCTTTTCTGACAACATCATTCTTCTCTTGCTTCCTCTCCAGGTTGGATGCCCTCCTCACATGCTCCCATATTACCCATAGTTGTCATGATGTGTTCAAATTGTCTGTGAACTTTCTTTCTCCCCATACATTGTGGGCTCCCTAAAGGCAGGGCAATGTCTAATTTACCTCACTAATGCTTGATGCTCGATGGAGCAGCAAGTATACTGGTATTTAGAGTTTCCAATTCTTCATGATTTAGTCTAGAAAGGTTATATATGTCTAAGAACTTAACCATTTTTCTCAGTTATTAAATTTGGTGGCATATACTCTTTCAAAATATTCTAATATGATCCTTTGTGTATTTGTAATGTCTGTGATGACTTCTATCTCATTTATGATTTTGTTTATATGGGTCTTCCCCCCCCCCCTTTTTTTAGTGAGTCTAGTCAGGGGTTTATAAATTTTATTAATATTTTCAAAGAACCAGCTCTTTGTTTTATTGATTTTTTTTGTATAGACAGTGTTTTCTATTTCATTCCATTCTGCTCCAATTTTTATTATTTCCTTTCTTCTGCTGAATTTGGGTTGTTTTTGATCTTCTTTTTCTAGTTCTTTAAGATGTTAGGTTGTTTACTTGGGATTTCTCTTGTTTCTTGAGATAGGTCTTTAATGATATAAACTTGCCTTTTATTACTGCTGTCACTGAATCCCAGAGGTTTTGATATGTTGTATTGTCATTCTCATTTGTCTCTATATATCTTTTATTCTCAACTTTAATTTAAACGATGAAAGCATAATCACTTGTTTGAACCCCATTAAGATAGTCAACTTAGAAAAGATATTTTCCTCTATGAACTTTCCCCCAATTGATCCCATTTTGTTCTGATTAATAAACTTAACTGGCATATGTTGCACTGTAAAAAAAGATCCAGTGGAATGTTAGATGAAACCATGACCATATTCCATCCTTTCATGATTCAGTGACTTAAGGGAGTAGAAAAATGGATAGTTACACACTTGTTAATTACGGGGAACAGAAGGCAGGATTACTTTTCACTGAAATAAAGAGGCCAAAAGAGCCCTGGTGTCAGCCCTGCTCCCCTTAGAGAAAGGCCTGAGGCCATCATCCTGATGGATCCTCTGACTCAACCAGATACACACTTGACAACTGTCATTAAAAGAGACTTTACCAAGGCAAGGGCAACTGGCTGCCTATTAGCCGTGAGAAATATGTAGTCTCTGCAAGTGCACCTTTCGAAAGTGCTGGATATACATGTGAGGCTGTTATTATCTGTTATCACAATACTAAGGTGATTGAATGAACACTGCCTTCCATCCGGATGTTAAGCAGCCCTTCCTCAGTGTCTGCATTAGGCCGTAGGTGTGTCAGCCTGGCCTCAGTGATATGTTTTGTAATATTTCAATATTGTTTTAAGCATGTGTCCTTTTCAGCTCTGTAAATATTACACAATGCATGCTGTCTTTGAAAATATGCATTTCATAGAATTATCCTATATAATAAAGAGGTAATATGCAAATTGATCATTACTCCAACACACAAGATGGCTGCCCCCATATGGACACAAGATGGCCAGCAGGGGAGGGCAGTTAGGAGTGACTCAGGCCTGCAGGGAAGGGCAGTTGGTGGAACCAGGCCTGCAGGGGAGAGCAGTTAGGGGTGACCAGGCTGGCAGGAGAGGGCAGTTAAAGGGCAACCTGGCTGGCAAGGGAGGGAAGTTAGGGGTGACTGGGCCAGCAGGGGAGGGCAGTTGGGGGCAATCGGATTGGCAGGGGAGCAGTTAGGCATCGATCAGGCTGGCAGGGGAGTGGTTAGGGAGTGATTAGACTGACAGGTAGAAGTGGTTAGGGGTAATCAGGCAGGCAGGCCGTTGGGAGCCAGCAGTCCTGGATTGTGGCCTGGTGGGATTGGGCCTAAACGGGCAGTCAGGCATCCCTCGAGGGGTCTCAGATTGGAGAGGGTGCAGGCTGGGCTGAGGGACTCTCCCACCCCCCCTCCCCCACACACACATGAATTTCGTGCACCAGGCCTCTAGTTCGAAAATAAAATCCTAATAGGTCATCCTTTTGAGTACATTAGCTGAACTTTAGGACTGTCACATCCTGGAACGTGCGCAATCATATTTTCTGAGGGCATTGCTACATTTTAAGGAATAACATGCTTAACAAGTATAATTTTGTCAGATGACATAAGAATGTTGCCAGGGGAGAAACAAGATGGCGGCATAGGGTAGACACCGTAAATGCAGCTGTGAACAACTATTTCAGAAAAACCTCGAAAAGAACACACGGACACCACTTGCACCCACAGGACGGCTGGCTGAGTGAAAATCCTACAACTAGAGAAGAGTCTGAGACTCAGAGGAGCGGCAGAAGCAAAGTACAGAGGTACGGAGGCGCGC
>PVJC01042314.1:0-14980 GCA_004026665.1 Murina feae
GCACAGGCCGGGCTGAGGGACTCCCTCCACCCCGAGTGCACAAATTTTTGTGCACCGGGCCCCTAGTTTAATTATAAATAAGAAAATGTTAATTTATTTCTAATGATTACATACCATTATCTGCTATGACCATACCTCCATGAAACACATTCTGCCTTATGTAACTTTGTTGGACCAATTCCATAATTATTTCATAGAATCAATAACCTACTGAATTAAATTTGCAAGTTATATAAAAATTTGCTACATGATCATATGCTTTGTCCATTACATTAATATATAATTTAATGTTTTTATCTCTTTTAACACAATGTAAAGCTTTGATACTCACATCTTTTATTCCATGAAAAATATGGTTATGCTCACATTTAAAACACATAAGGTTTAGATATACTCAGAGCATTGGCCTGAAAATATTTGATTTGCTTTAATCTCAGCATTTATCAGCCAGTAGATAGTACCCACTCTGTACTTCCCTAGAGCTCACAGCTGCATGTACACTCTAGCATAGCCAGTTAGAAAGGGGCATTCAGTTAGGAAACTTTTGTTCAGGTTTTTTACAAAATAACTCACTTGCCTTGTTTACTGACTTGGTCATAGATGCTGGCATTATGTAGATATAGTCTAAGGCTATAACAACAGCTTTATTACTTTTATAACTAATCATATCTCTGGAACAGGTAGGCAGGCAACTGAGCAATTAGAAGCTAGTGGTCCAGGATTGTGAGAAGGATGTCTGACTGCCAGTTTAGGCCCTTGTGGGTTTGAACCAGCAGTCAGACATCCCCTGAGGGGTCCCAGGCTGGAGAGGGTACAGCCTGGGCTGAGGGGACAGCTCCCTGTGCACAAATTTCATGCACTGAGCCTCTAGTCTATACTAATAAAAGGGTGATATGCTAATTAGACTGGGCATCTTCTGGACAAAGCCATGGTGATGGGACTGAGGCAAAGGCAGTTAAGGGCTATCATGCCAGCAGGGGAGAGCAGTTAGGGGAATCAGGCCCAAGCTGTTTTGGTCGCTCCCAACTGCCCCACCTTGGTGGCCTGGTCCTCCCTCACAACCTGCTTGTTCAGTCATTTGATCATCCCTCACTTACCCCCCTACCAGCTGGTCCCCCTATCACAGCCTGCCTGTTCAATCATTTTGTTGTCCCTTGGGCAGGCCCTGGGCAGCTGGGAAGCTGGTATTTGAGGCTTGTCTGTGCCTTGGGCCAGCCCTGGGCAGCTGGGAGCCTGAGAGGACTGGGTACTGCCATCACGTGTCTGTGGGCGCTGCCATCTTTGAGAGAATGACAGTCAATTACCATATTTTCTCCTTATTGACTGTGGGTGCCTCCATCTTTGAGGGTGGGGCAGTCAATTAGCATATTTTCTCCTTATTGGCTGTGGGCATCACTATCTTTGTGACAGCGTGAGGACCAATTAGCTTATCCCCTCTTTGTTAAATAGGATATATAAAAGCCTAAGTGACCTGTTGACCAGTCACTATGATGTGCACTAACCTCCAGGGGCCAGACACTCAATGCAGGAGCTGCCCCCTGGTGGTCAGTGTGCTCCAACAGTGGGAGTGATGCTAGCTGACTGACCTGTCCTGGTGATCCACCAGCCCAGGAGGCAGCCCCTCACTCCCTCAGTAGTCCCGCAGGTCCAATCTCCGGAGAACAGGCCAGGCACTGATGGACTGGCACTGCAAGCATGATACCAACAGTGCCACTGGCATCCTGGAAGTTGGCCTTAGGCACTATGGCCACTTCCCCTCCCTAGATGCTCCACAAGGAAGAAATGATATAGAAGTAGCTGCCAGGTGGCTCCCGACAACCAGCATGAACATCAGTGGGACAGATCTGGATCCTGGGCTGGCAAGGGCATCCCACCACCCAACCAGAGGGCCTATCACATCCCAGCTCCCCCCCACCCCTCTCAGGATGGGTGCCAGATGCAGGGCTCATGGCTGGTGAGCACCACTGCAATCAGAAATGACTGGGCACAGGCCCACAGCAGGTGCAGTGGGGCTGGGATGAGCAGGAGCAGCAGGCAGGAGCAGCAGGTAGCATTGGACTGCCAGTTTGGGTCAAATCCCCTCAGGCTATGCCAAGACACCCCACCCAGGCACGAATTTGTGTATATATCCTATGTATATATATGTGTGTGTATATATACATACATATATATATATATATGTTTTCAAAATATCTTTCATCTGTTGTGTAACTAGGTTTTGAGTCATGTATAATAATAACAGAATTAGTTTAGGAATAAGATCAAGTAGATTATTTAGTGCTTAGTTTTCCAATTGACTTTGGACAAGTTACCCATTGCTATTCACTTATCCTATATAATAAAAAGCTAATATGCAAATTGACTGAATGCTAGAATGACTGATCACTATAATGCACACTGACCACCATGGAGCAGACACTCAATGCAGAAGCTGCCCCTGTTGGTCAGTGCACTCCCACAGGGGGAGGGCCACTTAGCCAGAAGCTACGCTCATGGCTGGTAAGTGCAGTGGCGGTGGGAGGAGCCTCTCCAGCCTCTCCAGAAGTGCTGAGGGCCCCTTGGGGGATGTCTGCCTGCTGGCTTAGCTGGAAGGCAGACATCCCCTGAGGGATCCTGGAATGAAAGAGGGCACAGACTTAGCTGAGGGGACACCCTCTCCCCCCTGTCCCCAGTGCACAAATGTCGTGCACCAGACCTCTAGTTTAAGCTATAAAACATCATGGTAGAATTGCTGAGATTAATGCGATACTGGCTATGTAGAAATTACTTCAATTACAGGCATAAGTTAAATTGAACAGTATGAATTTTTTGTCAAAAATGCTCAATATTGCATAGTTCAGCCCAAATAATTGCTGTTGTTATTACTATTTATTATCAGCATTATATTGCAGAGATTATATGAGAATTGGAGACAATGGATAATATACAGTTATTATAGTGCCTGACAGAGTAGATGTTCAGTAAGTTTTCCTTTCCTTACCATACCTTATCTCAGACTTTACATTTTCTGAGAGAGCATTTATTTTATGCTTTCAATTTCATAATTCGGCAAAATTACCAAAGCCTAGAGAATCCTAACATTTGAATAAACATCTCTGGAAATTTTACCCAAACCTTAAAATGACCTTGAAATTTGAGCTAGGGCTCATTTTAAAATTGAAAGACGCCTTACATCCCAACAGCTCACTTAGGATAGTTTTCCTAAGCACTGCTTTCATCCAGACTCACCTTTTCAAGAATGCATGATGCCTACATTAAATCAAATTTATATCTACCCTATAATCTGGTTCATTGAACCTTAGTCCCCAGTGTTTATCTACTGTGACTCCAGGCAGGTTTTTTCTCTTACTTCCTCCTGAACTTCAGTTCCTAAGTGGTTTCTTACTCATCTGTAGTTCTTTAAGTCTCTCCATCTTAAATCCCTCCATTTCTTGATAATTTGCACTCATAGTTTCACTACCCTCTTCTCTATGATACACTTACTCTTTTTGCCAAGCCATTGAGAACATAATGACAGTATGGTGTATTGTTTTATAAGCCTGGGAGTTTAATAATAGTGAATGCATTTTTGGAGACACATCATATTTCTGCTTTGTATCCCTTTTATATTTTTACTAGAAGCCCGGTGCATGAAACTTGTGCGGGGGGTGGGTGAGGTGGGGGGGGTCCCTCAACCTGGCCTGTGCCCTCTCACAGTCTGAGACCCCTCAGGGGATGTCAATGTCTGCCTGCCAGCTTAGGCCCGATCCTTGGGGATTGGGCCTAAGCTGGCAGGCATACATCCCTCTCGCAGTCTGAGGCTCTTGCAGTCTGGGACCACTCGTGCCTTACTGCCCACCTGCAGTGGAGGTGGGAGAGGGTCCTGCCACCACCACTGTGCTCACCAGCCATGAGCCTGGCTTCTGGCTGAGTGGCACTTCCCCTGTGGGAGCACACTGACCACCAGGGGGCAGCTCCTGCATTGAGAGTCATAGTGACCTGTCATTCCACTAGTCGTTCTGCGTTCATTCCGCCATTCAGCCAATTTGCATATTAGGATTTTATTATATAGGATTATTGACTGATTGGGATTGACTATGTTTTAATCTTACAGTGGGAAGTGTCACATTCTTTCAAAAAAGTTGTTTATTTACTATTTTAGCTATATTAGTGACAACTTTTGAAAAGATTATTTTATAATATGTAGACGTGTACCTATCTCCTCTCACAGAAACAAAAAAGATATGTTTTCAAATTAGTATTAATACAACTAATATAATTTAATACATCTAAACTATAATATTCCTATTATGGGCCCATAATCAGTACCTATAACTTAGTGTCAAAGTGAACTTTTGTAATGATAAAAAAATTGTTCAAGTCATTTATATTTGTAAAAATAAATAAACCAGTAGTTAATTTATTATTTAACACTTATTTTAAGATGGTTGAGTATAGCTAATATACAGAATGGTTTACTCCCACATTCAATTTTCTTTCAATTCTCTTAGTGATTTAATAGTATCTTCTGTTATGCCCTGACCTGTTAGGTCAGGAGTGGTTTTCTTATGACTTATATATTTATTTTATAAATCTGACATATCTATACTTTCATATATTTTCTTAAAGTCACATTAATCATTTAAATTTTACTTATTAAGGTATTTTAAATATGTTTTAAAAGAGGGAAAAAAAGTGTTTTTCCCCTCTCTCTAACCTGACTTCTTTTATGAGATTTAGCTAGCCATCTGTCTTTTATAAAATATCACTTTCATAAAACGTTTCCTGATCAAAAATAACATTCATAAAAAGCTTTGCAAAATGCAATTTATGTGCAATGAAAAAATAGAACAGGGGTAGATGTTGAGGCACTTTATCTCATCTATCATATTTCTTCTTCATTTCAGGAAATGTTTTTGTCTCTCTCAGTATTGCTGAATTTTCTTGATATCTGCTATAGAGTCAAGATGGGGTTGGCTTATAATAAATAATAACCTTTAGTCCTCATTAGTGACTCTTTGAAAGTAAACTTTTTAGTTGCATGTTTTGCAGTGACTTTGTATGATGGTCACTGTAGCAGCCATAGCTGCCATTTACAGAAAACTTAATATGCCCAGTGCTATGCTAGGTACTTTCCATGTATTATTGCTAATTCTTCTAATAACTCTGCAAGGTAAGCTTTATGAATCCTATTTTAATAATGAAAGAACTGAATAAAAATTTTGTAGCCTACATAAAACCAAAGAACTAATAAATAGAAGGGATGCCTGGAGTTCAAATAGGTCTGTCTGACTGCAAAGAATGACCTCTTTTTAAATAATGCAAACAGCTGCAGTAATAAAATAAGGGCTGAGCAATAAGAACCTAAACCGCTACTATCTCATGCATAGATTATTCTTAATGTTATGTAAATCTATGTTTTCTTTAAAAACTTAGCAAAAGTTACTTTTAGCAAGATGATAGGTCATCTTATGTTCTAGGAAATACTTTCTAATTACAACTTGAAGCTTCACACTTCTTAATGCTTCTCCCCCAGGACCTACAAGCTAACTGCAATATGTTGGTAGGTTTATCGCAACTTAGTATGTTTCTTCATAGTTCCCAAAATGCTCCATGGTCACTGTGTAAAGAGAAAATATGTTTTATTGAGGGTGTCACTTATGCCAATCAAAACAGCCAGAGGGCTATAGTATAGAACATATATTTATTAACTTAGAAGAGAAGGTATCATTTTAATGTTTAAGTCCATTATTCAGGTCACCCCTTTTTCTAATATCAGAGTATTAGGATACCTCAGTTCACACTCAAATTTTGCCTCTTCATTAGAACTACAGGAACATTTATTCAAGTTCACCTACAAGTGGAGCTTATTTCACACAACTTTTGACATTGCCACAATTACGTAACTGAACATGTACTTACCAATTCTTTTTCTCCTCCAATTCCCTGCGTTCCCCACCCCCCGAATCATGAAATTATCATTCTTGAACTAATCTGGGTCACCACAGAAGCCTGCACATGACTATAGAGATCTTAGAGTTTATGAGGGAACAGAGAACACTATTATTATTTCTTTTTCCTCTGTAAGAAATAGTGCCCTTACTTGACTAAAAGGTTGTGCATTTATGCTTTTGCTTTTTTTTGCTTCAGAGGAAGAATGACAATTTACCAGTGTTCTATTCTGTTTTTTGTTTGTTTGTTTGTTTGTTTGTTTTTTAAAGATGCCTTTAATAACTCAATTGAATTGAAGTAGGTAAATACAGCACTCTTTTCTGGGTTTGGGTTGGATATTTCATGACAAAGAAAATAGGAAATTAAAAGTAACAAAAAATATGGCCAGAATCAAACCCTAAAATAATCTCAAGAAGCAGGAATCAGAGAGCTACACACATTTGAATAAAAACAGGGTACAATTCAAATGACAGTCATCCTCAAAAGATACTGACATGTAGTCTGGCCGGTGTGGCTCTGTTGACTGAGCATTGCCCTGTGTACCAGGAAGTTATGGGTTCTACTCCAGGTCAGGGCAGTGCCCGGGTTGTGGGCTCGAATTTCAGCAGGGCACCCGAAGGAGGTAGCTGATCTATGATGCTTCTCTCTCACTGATGTTTCTATCCCTCTCTCCCTCTCTTTTCCTCTGTCTAAAATAAATAAAAATGTGTATATTAGAAAAAGGATACTGACATGTAGAATATGACGCCCTCATTCTGCTATTAAATCATAAATGATATTTTAAAGCTGAATGACATGTCAAATAAATGATTCTTCTAAAGATAATACAGATTTAGATCAAATGTCTAGATATATGGTACACAGCTTTTTCATTAATGGTCATAACTCTGAAGCTGTTTCTAAATAGAGGAATCCATGAAAAGCATGTACAAAAATATATGCTAATAATATTTAAAATTTAAATGACAGAATTTAAAAGTTTTACTTCTGCTCATACTTCACTTGGTTAGGTCACCTTCTCCCTCCACTGCATCATAAGAAAGATATTAGAATAGGTGATTATTAGGTGACTTTCAGATCAAACAACCTTTGATTATCACCTGTACAATATTGGGTATATTCATCCTAGATCTGTTTATTTTCTTTCAAAGTAACCAAAGTATATACATTATACAGGATGAGATATTGTTTTAATTCAAGTCATCATCAGTTGATATTTATTGAACATTAGTTTCAGGGCATTGTGCTAGCAGTTTTGTTATATATCATACAGGACTCTAACAGGTTGTTGAACTCAAGGATTTTATATTACAGAATAATGCACATCAATGAAAAATACATAAGCAACCTCTGCATTTGCAAAGTATAGCCAATTTGTTATAGAAACAAAACAACTTGTTTGATATGTTCTGGGAAGTCCCATGGGCACCAGCCTTGGGAATGATAGCAGGTTGTGAGTAAGGTCAATAATTGAAATTATATGTATTCAGGACACAGGTGCCATCCCAGCAGCCATGTTAGCCTTATATAAGCAGGGAATGTGTTTTCCCTTTGAAATAGGTGTCAGGCACTCTTCTAAGCACATTACAATCTATCAACTCAGTCTGTTTGCTTTATAGACTAGAAAACTGAAGCACAGAGTCCTAGCAGTTTGCCTAAGGCCATGCAGCCAGCAGAACCGAGATGAGGGCACATGCAGCCTCCTTCCAGAGTAAATAGCAGTGCCGGCTGTTGTGTGCACAAAAGTAATGAATAACCAGCACAAATTGGCGGACATATATTTTCCAGGGCTGCTCATTGCTTTGATAGAAACATGTCCAGAAAGAGATGTGGAGCGGTAGTGTTTAATTCCCCACTATGGCCTTCATCTAATACATTCCACTACAAACCATTGCCTTTTATACCCTGATCCTGACAACAAAGACAACATACCTAAGTTCTGCTTGGAATTATTGCAGTAATTACCAAAGCACAGAGTATTTCATGAATAAACAGGGAAACTTGGGAACAGCAGAAAGTATTATTATTTTAATAAATAATAATTAATAATTATTAATAAATATAAATAATAATCTTATTTATCTTTGAACATCAACTATCTGAAAGGAATGGCATTCCAATGTGATATAACAAGGATTTACTCTTATAATGTGCTTTCTATGTGCCAGGCACTACTCCATGTGCTTTGCATATATAAAAATGTTGATCCTTATAGACACCTTTTGCAGTGGCATGAAATTATTACTGTTATCATTACTATTTTACAAATGAGGAAAAATAAGGCAGATAATAGGCAATTTGTCAGCCTTAGAAATAAGATTTAAATCCAGAGAGTCTGGATTGAGTTTATACTCAATATCATAGAAAGTACTTTATAAATATTCACTCAACATTTATTTCATTTTTCTAGATTCAGCCACTCAGCAGATATTTATTGAATATTGTTATGTTAGTTACTGTGTTATTCCCATAGGAGTTAGAATTTAATAACATAAACATAAGCCCCTGCCCTCACACAGCTGCATTCTAGTGCAAGAATATGGACAGTAAACAAATACTTCTTACAGATTGTGAAAACTGCCAGATGGAGATAGAGAGAGTGAAATAGAGTGATTGTGAGGAATTAACTCCAGGTAGGGTGATCAGTGAAAATGTCTCCATTTCAGTCATCTGAGAACAAAGTTTAAAAAGAGAAAGGAAGATGGGGTCTAAAAAGGCAAATAAAAAATTGTACAGAACGTGAAGTTTTAGCCACATGATCAAATGTTACACTACCTCCCATTGCAGAGCTATGTTGATTCGAGGATAGAAGGGATTATGGTAAGGGGCAGGGTATAGATAGGTTTCATTTTTCAAAGTTTATTTTGAAAAACTGAAGAGACGTGGTTTAATATCTTTTTGTGACATGAGAATGCCATCAGATCTGGTGATACAACAAATCGGGCCCTTGAGTTTTAAGTGGAGGAGAGGAACTACATGTTTATTTGCAGCTGAAAATATAAACTGGTTAATATGTGGGGCTAAAGTTTATTAACCAACGTGAGAGACTCTTGGAGGTCTTATCAAAACTTTTAATACCATGTCATCTGTGGGCACCTGTGAGTTTTTTAGAAGCCATCAACAATAGTTTATTGAATACCCACAGCTTTGTAGAGTCTAGGTATCCACCTTTGTCCCCTTACAACTGTGTGTATTTTTTCTACTGCAGCCAGTGTTGTCATTTTTTTTTTTTTAAGAAATCTGATCACATTACTCTCAGACTGAAAACTATTCTCAGGTTTCCCACTGGCCTCACATTAAACCAATCCTGAGCCCAGCGCGTAGACTCCATTAGACTCAGCCTTAGTTTACCTTTTTTTCCTCATGCCTTCTCATTCTCCCCAGGGTTCTCTCTCAAGCAAGTCTCCCTGGCCTCTTTGTTGATTTTATACAGAATTCTGCTGATTCCTTTGCAGAATCCTTGGCACACAGTGGATTTCATGTAAATACTGTCTTAATTACCTCCCACCACTTTACTTGTGTGTAGGGAAGATTGTACCAAAAGGACACAGAAGCCGAGTGACAGCCTGTAGGCCAATTTAATAATATAGGAGCATTAGTTTCCTAGGGTTACTGTAATGAAGTCCCCCAACTGGCTAGCTTAAGGAAACAGATTTTCCTCTATCTCAGTTCTGGAGGCAAGAAGTATGAAATCAGTGTATCGAGAGAATCATGCTGTCTCTGAAGGCTGTGGTAGCTTCTGGTGGTAGCCAGACAACATTGGCATTCCTTACCTTGCAGATAAATCACTCCAATCTCTTCTCTATCTGCATCATCACATGTCTTCCCTCTGTGTCAGTCTCTATCTCTTCTCTTCTTATAAGGACAGCAGTCATACTGGTTTAAGGGCTCACCTTAATTCAGCCCCATTTCCAAATAATATTTTGGGATTTAAAGAAAGACATACATTTTGGAGGACACTATTCAGCCCAATACAAAAACTATGAAGTGACAGGGTTCACACTAAAATGTTGGCAGCAAGCACGAGAAGACACTGGACAAATTTTAGACTTATTTTTAACAGACTAGTAGACACTGACAAAATTGAAAACCAGAATTGTTGGAAGCTGTTTATGATTGAACCTTTTGTAATTCTTTGCCTTCAAGGGTCTAAAGAAAAACATACACAAAGGGTGTGGTTTTAAAATCCTTTATCTTATAATCAGAATTATATAGTTAAACCCTGAAAAGCATCTCAGGCAGGTCCTATTTAGATCCCAATCTCTAGAACCTTGACCCAAAAATTGGCTATATTTCCTCACCATTTGCAGTTTTGGAGATGACAGTTATCTTAGGTAAGACTTTGTTTAGAAACTGTTTTGAGGAAACATATTCTATATGTTATTTGGCAAATATTTGCTGGATAATAAGCATAGTGATAGGAGCTAATGACTTAACTGTGAAAAAATCTCATCCCTTGTGTTACTTAAAGTCAAGATAGAGGCACAAACAATGCATAAGCAAGCCAACAGATGAACAATAATAGATTTTGAAACAAGTCATGATCACATGTGCCATAAAACAGTTCTATAATTAGAAAGTAACAGTAAGGGGTAAGGGGAGGGAGACAGTCAAGAGCTCAGAGGAAATGATTATCCTGTTAATCTAAAATTGGGATTTGAGACATGAATTCAGACTTGAAGTCAAAAGAATCCATGAGCCCTAGTTAGTTTAGCTCAATGGATAGAGCATCAGCCCGCGAACTGAAGGGTCCCAGGTTCGATTCTGGTCAAGGGAACATGCCCAAGTTGTAAGCTTGATCCCCAGTAGGGGGCATGCAGGAGGCAGCAGATCAATGATTCTCTCTCATCATTGATATATATATATATCTCCCTTCCTCTCTGAAATCAATATCTAAAGAATCAATAAAATCACTTAGGTGGAAACTGTAGAAAATTGTTTCAAAGGAAAGTTATTTAGAATTCAAAACTATAAAACTAATCCAAACAGAATTGTTCATACTGAGGTAGAGGCAGCAGTGGAAGGACATTATGCCTCCTGAGACCCTCCATGACCCAAGGTAATTAATTCCTTGGCTCCAGAGACAGTTTATAAAAGTGCTAATGATGGTCAATGACAGAGAATGAGAGAATTTAGCTCACAGCACCCAGGTGGTCTTGGGAAAATAACATATCTCTGAGCATCATATTCCTCATTAATGACAATTTACAAACTCTGGACTTTTAAACTCTGCAACTGAGTTATCTAAGCATGTTCTATACATGCAAGAGTCATGGATTCCTCAATGATAAAAATGAGTTTCTTTTACAATAAGAAAATAACATGATTATCACGAAGATTAAAAATAACTTTATAGGCAAACAAAAGTTAAATAATGTACATGTGGGCATTTCTACACTTCTCTAACTTAGGAGTTGACCTCTATTCTACTTAAGATCCAGTAAAATGCTCTTCTTGAAAGCCTAATTTTAAAAGGATTTCTCTATGTTGAGGCTCTCTGTATCTCCTCCCCTTTCCCTTACCTCTTTGTTATTTCAAAATTCCTAACATTATTCTCAACTAAACTCTTTCTCAAAAATCTAGGCTAGACTTCTCTGACCTGGGTTCCTTTCCTAGTAAGTCTTCCCTTTTCTAGTGGGGACTCATCTGTGTAGAGCAGTATTTTCCTTACAAATTATATCCCTGCACAGCAAGTGCTTTTATAAAGAGATTAAAGTACTGGAAGGAAAATGTTGGAAGAGACAGACAACAGTTAACAGCAGGGTATTGAAAACAAATTTTCCCTGATTTATCCCACTTTGTTTAAATTTTGATTTTTTTTTCTTTTTTTTTTTTGTCCTTAATAACATGAATTTTATTAGACTGTTAACCACTTATGAATGCTTTTTTGTTATCTAATGATGGATTTGCTACTCAAATTTTTGCCTGTTTTTTCCAACATCTGAAATGCTCTTATGCCCACGATTACCCTTCAGAATTGGAAATATTTACTCATTTAAAAAATGTATCTCTCTTTTTTATTTTTTATTTACATTCAAATTATTTATTGTTTGAAGTATTACATATGTCTCCCCTTCCCCCCATTGACCTCTCCCTGGCCAATCCCACCCCCCCTCCAAGACATGCCCGTACCTCCCTACTGTCTGTGTGCATTGGTTATGTCATTCATCTCCTTTAATGGGAATCCTCATTAACTGGTCTAATTGATGTGCCTTCATCCTGTCATAAATACTCTTATGATAGAGTAAGCACTAAGGTATGGACTTCGAAGTTAGGGGACTTACTAGCTCTGCTCTAATTGTTTGATCACAAATGATTCACGTGTCTTTTAAGTCTTATTCTCTCATATCTGAGCACTGAGATACATACATAACTTAACTCCTAAGTTTAAAGTAATGCAATTAAACATATAAAACACATTTTATTCAAATGTTATAGTAGTTTGAAGTGTGTTCTTTAATGAACAAGAGTACATTTTTAAAAATACTCCTAATGAAAACATGAGTTAATTAAGCAAATGATTATGATATCATATTGGGCTAGTGGTCATGATGCTTAGATTCATAGAGATATTTGGGGGAGTGCTTTTTTGAATTATGCCAAATAGGAATCTATCTAATCTGATGGGATGATCTGTTTAAGAGATATCAATAATTAGAAAGATGAAATTTAAAATATGCATATTTTGTAAACATGCTAATATAGCATGGTTAGCAGGGACTCTGGGACCAGACTGTCTAGGTTCAAATTCCAGTTCTACCACATCATAGCTGTGTGATATAGACCAAATTCTAAACGCCACTTTAGCAGTTGCTTTTTTATAAAATAGGGATAATTATAAAAATAGTTATATAAACTGAGCAATAGGATAAATAATTATGAGTAACATAATTACCATATGTAAAGTGCTTATAATATTTCCTGGAATAGAGGAAGTATGGAGTCCTTGTTTGTAGTTATGATTGTATGCCAGGCACTTCTGCTGGTGCTGGGGGTTCTCTGATGAGCCTTGGGGAAGATTGCATTGAGCACATGAACAGGCATGAATATATAATTCTAAATGGTGATTACTCCAGGAAAAAAATAGCAGGTGTTATGAAGCACATAACAAAAAGTAATAGAACAAGGGTAAAATTAAGGATTTTAAATGTAAGCATTCTTACTATAGAATAATATTTTGGAATGACTTGTTTTTCCTAAATGTTATAGAATTTTTTAAGTAAATAATTGAAACTTTATAAATTCTACCATTTATTGTCATTCTTATATATAATCCTTGCATGATTTTCTTGCATATGTGAATATATATATATATATATATATATATATATATATATATATCTGCTCAGAGAAGGAATAAACATGTTGCCTCTTTTCATAGCCTATCAACTAAGAGTATGCCAACCTCCACCACCCGTACCCAATGCTGAAATTTTGACAGAAGATGATGAATTTGAAATAGGTAAAGTCTGTTATATTACTTTCAAAGAAAGTGCACTGTTAACAAAGGTATTTGCTTCAAAAGAAACAAAAATAAATAATAGAAACAGCCTGTCTTAGAGCTCTTTCCTCTATGATGGAGATTGCCTAGTATTCTCAAGAATGGATAGCATTGGAAAGAGGGAAAGAAAGGAATTCTATATTTCCAGGATGTAAAATTAAAAAACTGTGGGAATTTGAATAATATAACTATATAATGTTGTCATAAGAAGCTTATTATCTTATTTATTTGGTTGAGAAATATAAAAAAATTATAAATGACCAATGTAAGTCAAATTTAATATTAAAGCAATAACTATAAATAATTTTACTCGTTTGATACAGTTTTAATGAATACCTTACCTGTACTGACCAGTTATTTCTTTATTACTACTGCTTAATTATTACCAACTGTCATAACCAGTACATTCTCACCGGTAGTTTACTCTTGACTTCAGTTTTGATTGGACAGCACCTATGAAGTACTAGTAGTTCAATATTTTGAATATCAGCTCTACTTACTGTTAATAGGATTTTTATACTGATTAAAAATTAACAGATATTTGTATTCCTTTAGAAACATCTGTTAATTTTCACCTTGTTACTCATCTGATGCCACCTCTGCCTGTTCTTCTATTAACAGGTGATATTATTAGGTATCAGTGTCTTCCAGGATTTTCTTTAGTGGGCAATGCAATTCTCACATGCAGATTAGGAGAACGACTCCAGATGGATGGAGCACCTCCAGTTTGTCAAGGTACCAATTATTATGATTATTGATTCCTAAATATCTATTTTACGTTTAACTCAATACCAGGAATAATTTTAACTATTTACTATTTAACAGGCAGTAATGTTAAAAGCTATATAACTCTATGATATTTTTTAAATTCCATTATTTCTCATATTTAATTTTAAAGATTTTTTCTTCTTCCAAGTTTTATTTTTTTCTAGTTTATTCCAAAGTCAGATCAACTTACTTATTTTTTTTTTTTTGCCAAGAGGTGGATAATATGATAAATCACTTTAAATAAAGGCTCCAATGTTGATTGCCTTAACTTGAAAGTAGTTTCTGATCTAACTACTACATTCATTAAACTTGATCGAGCATCTTTAAAGTATGAAGATCTGAGAAAAAAAACAAAAAAATAAAAACACAAGTTATAGATGGTCCCATCTATGAAGGCAGCATAGCATAATGGATATGGCAGGGGGCTACAGAATCATATAATGTGTAACCATTTATGGAGCAGTGAAAACTTGAAGGAGACATTGCCCTGAGTCATGGGATAAGTGAGACTTACTCTGTTACAATAGAGATTGCCCAAATGACAGACATATATGTAAAGACACAGAAGTGAAAAACAGTAGGAGGAGAAACAAGATGGCGGCATAAGGTAAACACCGTAAATGCAGCCGTGAACAACTATTTCAGAAAAACCACGAAAAGAACACACGGACACCACTCGCACCCACAGGAAGGCTGGCTGAGTGAAAATCCTACAACTAGAAAAGAGTCTGAGACTCAGAGGAGCAGCGGAAGCAAAGTACAGAGGTACGGAGGCGCGCG
>PVJC01042315.1:0-14984 GCA_004026665.1 Murina feae
GGGTTGGAGGGCACCGGGAAGCGGGTAAGAGGCGGCAGGGGGGGGTCTCGGCCTGCTTGGTGGCTGCCCAGGCCCTTTGAGGGGCACCAGGGAGTGGGAAAGCAAGGCTGCAGGGGCCGGGGTCCTGCTTGGCAGCTCCCAGACCCCTTGGTGGCACCAGGAAGTGGGAAAGGAAGGCAGCAGGGGACGGGTGAGTGGGAAAGAGTTGGCGGCCTGCTTGGCGGCTTCCCAGGTCCCTTCCGGGGATCAGGGAGCAGGAAAAGGCTGGCCTGACCACGAGGCGGGGTTTTCCCTGCTTCCTGGTGGCTGGAGGAAGATGGGCAGTAGGCAAGCTTGGGAGGCAGGCCGCACCCAGCTCTGGCCATGCTCAAAAAAGAGAGCAACATGCAGGAGAGGGCAAGAGTCTGAGAGATCAACATAGAGGGGGTGCCTGCTCCAAGCCTCCACGGTGTGCCTGGGGGCAGGCCCCCAGCAGGTAGACACACACAGGAGGACTGCTCCGAGCCTCAGATGCAGCTGGGGGCAGGTCCCCAGTGGTGACACACACACATACACACAAACACACAAAAGGCGCCTGGCAGACTGGGGCCATCATAGGACATCCACTGAGGGGTCCCAGACTGTCAGAGGGCACAGGCCGGGCTGAGGGACTCCCTGCACCCCGAGTGCACAAATTTTTGTGCACCAGGCCCCTAGTATATATATATATATATATCCTATATCATAAAGAGGTGATGTGCAAATTGACCATCACACCCTCACACAAGATGGCCACCTTCATGTGGTCAAAGATGGCTGTCACAAGATGGCCAGTGGGGGAGGGCAGTTGGAAGCAACAGAGCTACAGGGGAGAGAGGGCAGTTGGGGCAACCAGACTTGTGGGGAGGGAGGGCAGTTGGAGGGGATCAGGCCTGCAGGGGAGGGCAGCTAGGGGTGAGCAGGCCAGCAGGGGAGGGCAGTTAAGGGTAACCAGGCCAGCAGGGGAGGGTAGTTGGGAGTGATCGGGCCATAAGGAGAGCAGTTAGGCATCGATCAGGCTGGCAGGGAGTGGTTAGGGGGTGATCAGACTGGCAGGCAGAAGCAGTTAGGGGCAATCAGGCAGGCAAGCGGTTGGGAGCCAGCAATCCCAAGGGGTTCAGATTGGAGAGGGTGTAGGCTGGGCTGAGGGACACCCCCCCCGACCCAGTGCACAAATTTTGTGCACCAGGCCCCTAGTATATATATAAAATACACAACCAAAAAAAAATACACAACCAATAAATATTCAGTACCCAGAATTATAAGGAATTCCTACCAATCACTAAGAAAATAGCAAACAACCAAAGAGAGACATGACATGAAGGATATGAAGAGTCACTTATGGAACATGAAGCCAAAATAGTCACTGATATAAAAGAAATATGCCTTGAAAAACAGCCGATTCATTCCAGATTTGCAAAAATTACAGTCTGACAATTCCAGGTTTCAGCAAGACTGTGGGACACTTCCAGTCGTGACAGAGGAGGGACACTTGATCTGAGCCCAGAAAACATTAGAAGGAGCCCATGATGCAAGAAGCTGATGGGACAGCTTCCAGCAATGGCATGTGAGAGGCCTTGAGCCAGGAAAGAATTTGGAGAAACCAAGAGGAGGGCAGTGTGACTGAGGTTCATCCATGTGAGGAAGAGGGAGAATCCCTGAGCTTCAGGAATGTGGAGTACCAGGTGACAAGGTCAGAGTTTGTGGGGAACGGGTGCAACCGGCTGTACCGAGACGCACACAGGTGAAACTCATGGTGGAGTGTCCATGTCAGCAGGCTTCCTCCCTATCTCCTTACCCTCCATCTCTGTGATTTCCAACCATGTCATGGCACACATAAACTAATCACTGAAAGTCTGCGACATGCCAAAAAACATTGCACCTTTTGCTGATCTGACAAAAAATATAGGTATAGTTTTGATTATTTCACACCAGACAGCTCTTGTTGTGTTGGCTGTTGTCATTTGTTTTATTAGACAATGCA
Organism: Murina feae; assembly: GCA_004026665.1. Classification (NCBI taxonomy): domain Eukaryota; kingdom Metazoa; phylum Chordata; class Mammalia; order Chiroptera; family Vespertilionidae; genus Murina; species Murina feae. The sequence goes on from PVJC01042315.1 coordinate 2,003, forward strand.
AGGGAAAAGGGGTCAGTGCCCCTGACTAAATAGTCAGGTATTGCATGTCTTCAAAATTCTTGCCTGCAGACCAGCTGAAAATTCTGCTTGATCTCATAGCTCCAGGCTCATCCAAGTTCCATGGGGCCTGAAGCTTACACAACGAGGTAGGCTTCCTTTAAGAAAATGTGTAATTGCCTGTCTGTACCACTGGACTCTCTATGGGAGCAGGGGCTGTCTTGCTCACCAGATGACCAGGAGGCTATCACAGAGTAGTACTCACTGAAGCTCATGGAATGAATTAAACATACAGAGTGGGGCAAAAGTAGGTTTACAGCTGTGAGTACATGAAACACAGAGTTCATTATTGTGTAATTACTTATTTATTATTTTCCATATGAACAGCCCCAGAGAGTGGAAACGATGTCCTTGAAATTCTCTGTGCCCTGTTTCTCAGACCTGTGGCCGCGCTGGCCCTAGGCTCTGTGGTTAGGAGGCCTGTGCAAGGTCCAAGCCTTCCCCAGGCCCACAGCACCTTTCTTTCCTCTTCTGTCTCCCACTACCACCCTCCTTCCCTCTCCCACAAGGCTCAACTCCTCCTGGAACATCCCTGGGTCTTTCCCCCACTGTGCTTTCTTGCCTGGAATTCCTTTTCCCAGCATGTCCAAAGCCTACACTGCCCTCCATGTCCAGATCACATGCCACCTCTTCTCTGCCAAGTTTCTGCTAAAACTAATCTCCCCTCCACCTCAACTCCCACGGCCCCCTAGCTGTCCTATGCTTAGGGTGACTCTCCCTCCCCACCTGATTGATGTTCTTCAAACCATCTCCCAAGGATAAGATCTTTGAGGACAATTTGGTTTATTTTCATGTTTCTTCCCACCTACCCCCTATTCAGCAAAGCCTACCAACTAATCAGTAAGGGGTTAAATGAAGGAAGTATGGAGAATGACATCCTGAATTCCGGTGCTGCTGATGGAATAGGCAGTTAGACAGGAATGAGCAGGGCATGAACTATAGATAGGCTAGGTACAGAATATCACCAGGGCATAATGTCCCAGGTGCCTAACAATGGGCAAAACTAGAGAAAACAACTATTATAGGCTACGACTTTTCCTCCCCTAGCGTGTCATTAGTCATGTGGTTTAGACCCCCTTAGAGGACAAACAAGGGGTCAGAGGATAACTTCATAGGACTCCCTAAGAAGCCCTTGCATGACCACTCCCTAAAGCACTAAGCCCTCAGGACCATGAGTTTCTGACCAGCATCAAATAATCTTAGAAACAAAACCTTGAGTCTGTTGACCACAGAGACCGACTGTTGGTGAAACTGGATATAACAACTAGGCCTCAGTTGTGTTTCAGCTCCAGGTCCAGAAAAGCAGCAACTCCAGATGAAGCAAGGCCATGGCTGACATCAAGACCAGATGCAATGACTGGTGATCCCCTATCCCAGTGCTAACCAATTGGTAGTGACCACCCTGGAAAGCTGATGAATATTTTATTGAGATTCTCCCCTGAGACCACCTCTAAAATCCCCACCTTTAGAAAACAGATAAAAACCCTTAAGATATAGGACCCATCCCACCCCACCCCTGTCCCTCCTTTATCTCTCCCACATGTGCCTCCTTTCTCAGGCACATACTTTTTCTTTCCTTCTCCTAAGCTCCAAGGGCCCTTCCTTTGCCTCTGTAACTTGTTTCCTGAGTCCATGCAGCCCAATTAGCTCATTTCTTCTACTCTGTGACTTTCTAAATAAACTTCTTGCACTAAAGCTCTTGGCTCTGAATTATTTAAATGTATATATATGAAACGCTTCACGAATTTGCATGTCATCCTTGCACAGGAGCCATGCTAGTCTTTTCTATCATTCCGATTTTAGTATATGTGCTGCTAAAGCGAGCACTGAATTATTTCTTAACCAAACTCAAGAACCAAGGTCCCACATTCACCTCTACTACTGTCATTTTCCAAGGTAAAATACAGAAAGAGAAACAGGCTTGGGAGGGAAAACAATAAATCCATGTTAGACATATGGAATTGGAGGTGCCTGTGAGATATCCACATGCAGATGAATAGATGATTCTGGCACCCAGGAGACAGAGCTGAGCTGAAAATTATGCAAAGGGTTTTTGTCTCCATTTAATGAATTAAAAAATAGAATTTGGAGAAGGAACTTGTTCAAACTTATATGGCAGAAAGGAGTAAATTCCAGTAGTGGATTCTGTCTGACACTATCTTGCCTGGGGAGAGGAGAGGAAACAGAAGATTTCCCCTGGGAGCTTGGGGGGAATTTAGGAGAGTTGGGGTTCTACTGGTTGTGCCCCACCAGCATGGCCAAGGGTGAACTGAGGAAGGGTGGTGAAGGATTGAAGAAAAAACAGCCAAGAGAATACAGCTGGGGTCAATGGATCTCCCATGCCTGGATGAGGACACAAAAGACCCAGCCTACAAGCCGATGCTTTATTTTATACTCTGATTAAAACAAGGGTAGATTAATTTTTTGTGGGAAACGAGTAAACTCATCATATCGCTTTTTATACCAAAGCGCAGGAGATGAGTTTTTTCCAAAAACGAGTAGAGACAGATTCCATCAAATATGGAGGGCCTGGCATTTCAACAACAACGAAAATGTGCAAGACAACTCAGATAGACTTTGCAAAGTCAGACCATTATTGGATTTCTTTCTTCCCGTTATGACGCGATTTGGCGGGAAAATGCCCGGTTACAATTAATATGTATACAAATGTTCTTGTTTTGGAACACTTGCTGCACCTCCCACAGCCCATTAGCTACTTAGAAAGGAATTAAGAAGGGCTACAAGGTCAGGCTTAATTATGCTAGGAGAGCTCTGCCCTCCAGGCTGGGACTTGTTTGTGGCCCTGACACAGGTCAGCCCGAGGCTTGACCTTAGAGAGGCTCCCTACAACTGGTGCTCCAGTGGTTTTAGGCGCATCCAGACCTAAAGGAGCCCCTCTTTTTGAGCTCCATGTTCTCAAAGGCAGACTAGTGTAGTTGGAAAAGCACTGGCTCTGGAAATGTGTAACCTATGAGTAATTTATGTATAAGCTTAAGCAAGTCACTTTCTCAGTGCCTCAGTTTCCTGAACTATAAAAGGAGGTTAAACAAATAATCCTTAAGGTCTCTTATAATTCTGACACACATGAATTAGTAATCCATTTCTTTAATTCTTTTATTTTTAATACAAGCTCAGAAACATTTCTTTTCTAAGTACTTTGTTTCTGAGTAATATTAATATCATTATTATCGTGTTCATTGTAGAAAATTTGTCAAAAGGGAAAAGCCCAAAGAAAGGGGGGAAATCACTATAATATCACTAGTTGGAAAGAGTTGCTAATATTTTGCTGTAATTTCTACTGGTCTTTCTTTCACTGTGCAAATATGCATATGTCTTTTCCTTTTTGAAGAAATTGGATAATGATAGCCACTACTAACTAAGCATCTGTTACACATCAGGCTCAGAACCAAGTGCTCTGAATACATATGACCAATCCCTTTAGGGCAGATAGCAATGTCCCCATATTACAGAAAAGAAAACCAAAGGGCAAAAAATTCCAGAATTTCTACCAGACTAACTTTCTGAACTGCTTTATTTTGTGTGTGATTCCTTTTTCACTTAACTCACCTTTAACATGTTCCCATTTTTCAAATACTTTTCTACCACATTATCTAAGTTGCTTCAAGATATTCAACACACGGTCCCTTACTGCTAGCATTGAAGATATTTTCCATTGCCATTGTCATGATTATCTTCCTCCCATGTAATTCTTTCCACTCAGTCATAATTGTTTCCTTAAGGTAAGTTCACAGAGGTTGAATATTTAGGTCAAAGGATATGTTTATTCTTAAGGCTATTGACAAATAGTATCAGGTTGCCTTCCCCCAAAACTGAACTATTCTTCATCCTTTAACAGTTTATAAATGTTACATTTACTTGTGACCTCATTAACATTGGGAATTACCTTATTTTTATTCATCTTTGCTGGTCTTGTAAGTGAAATTTCTTGTCTATAAAGTTGAACTTGTTTCTAATGTCATGGATCATCACATGATTCATTCTAATAAAAATTTCTTATACTAACTCTTGGGAGATATGAGAGTAATAAAGAATTGGAATGAAAAAAAGAAAAAATTAATTTTATTCATTTAACAAAAACCGAGTACCTAATATACAAAGAGTATGTTATAAGCCCTGCAAGCATTAAAATTAGTAAGAGCGAACAAATATTGACCACCTACTCTATGCTCAACAGCAGGCATCCTAAGTATCATGACAGACAAAAAGGGGGGAAAAAGGTACAATATTCATCCTCCAAAAACTTTGCAATCTAGTTGGGGAGGGGAAAACCAATGCCCGGAAGGTGTTTTGAATTTAATTTCTCCCTTCCCTGTTCTTTCATGGAACTGCCTTTCTTATCTCTATTGTGGCTTTGTGAGTCAACCTTAAACATGCCTCTCTTCCGGGTCACCTGAGAGCCCCAAAGAACAGGACGGTGTCTTACTCAGATTCCTGTCCCATCATGTGAAGGCCAATGACTTCATGATTTCTTCACAGTTACTCAGTGTTATAAAATAGTGGCCGGCTGCCATGTCCTCTACCCACACCTACCCCACCCTCCACATTAGTCCACTGCATGCCTGAGAGCATCAGAACCACAGGCGGGCACTCAAATACAGGTTTTAGGTCTCCATTAAATTAGCATTAGCAACATTAACATTGGTTTCCTTAAACCACCACCACACTCCCTTCAACTGTCCGAGCCCTAGGATTTCATGTCACTTCATTTACATGGCTGAACACCTAAGGGGGGTCAAGGGTTTGGGGGTTATTTGCTTGTTACTCTTTCTCATACCTTACTGACATTCACATGGACTTCCTGCCCTCCGGGACCTGCACACCTCATGATTATCTGCTGAAGATGGATATCATGAAGAAGGTGGCCTAAGTTTTCTCTTTACGATTCACTGATATATTTTATCTATGTAGCCCAAAGCATCTAGAGCCAGCTCAGCTAAATACACATTTGCTTCATTCAAATTCTGATTTTGAATTTCAGTTGAATTAATTCAAATTTCAAAAGGGTTTCCAATTGGTGTGGGCTGGAGGGGTTGGCTGCCAAAGGTGGGACATGAAGCAGCCTAAAGTATGAGTAGGGGACAAGGTGGGCAGGGGCCTTGTCACTTCATCCACCCCTTTCTTTCCTTTTTCCCCTCTACCCACGTCTCAAGAGCCTTCAATGAGACACAGAAAAGAGGTAAATTGTTAGCAAAATACTGAAGGAAGTGAGGAGAGGCAGTCAGTACTATCTGTCCAGGGACTACACATGCTGCAAGGATGAACCTGGCCGTCAGACACAGCAGGGCCCTGAGAGACTGGCAGATGGAAAGACGAGAGGAGAGACCAGAGCAACAAGGGAATTCCCAGAAGCGTGACTGAGAGGTATTGTAAGGGGAAAGTGACGTCATATTTGCCCCACCTTCTGGGACAGCATGTGGATCTTGAGAAGAAAGATTCATTGATGTGGACACCGAGAAGGAATTTATCTTTTGAGATGATGCCCTGTGGTCAACTGAGGGCCCAAGTTTTATAAGTAATAAGAGCCTAGTGGCCATTTGCTGACAGGGGCTCCTAATATATTCTGTATACCAGGAAGAACCTCAGACTGAACTCCCTGCTTCCCACACTATGCCCTGCTGTTTACACTGTCTGAGTCAACCACTGCAGGGCAGCCCTGGTTTTGTCTTTCTACCAATGGACTAAGACCTGCCCTGTGCCATCAGAACTTCCCAATTTGGACACCTCATTTACATAAAATGGACCTCATTGAGAACCAACCCGGTGGGAATTTTTGCTATAAAAGGCACCTCCCCTTTGTCTCAGTAGAGCGCAATTTAAATTGCTACCTGACTCTGTGTCTCCAGGCCTGCAGCTCCTTTGTGTTCAAATATTTTTTATTCTCTAATACAGTCTAAAATAAATTTTGGTTTACAATGGTGACAGCCTGTGCCTGCACCTATACACCCTCCAATATGTCACCGGTCTGATCAAGGGGATGCAGTGTGTATAGCAACTAATCACCGACCAGGCAGGCCCTATGTTGGATTCTGTATCTATGTCACCTCATTGGACATCACCAACTACATGCCCAAGACCACCAGTCAGACATTCCCAGACTTCAGGGAACATAAGAATCACCATGGATCTGATTAATGTCACCCAGAAGTGCATTTCCTTAGATCTGGAGAGGGGTCCAGGAACAGGCATTTCTAATAAGCATCCTGTAAGAGTGATGCAGATACCCAAGGATCACCATAGCCCGCCCAAATGGAGTCTCTATGTAGCTCCTGCCTGGCCCTGGGAGCTAGAAGCTTCCCTTCAGACCTTTAGAATCAGCCTCGGAGCTCACCATCCACAGTGTCTGTGGACAATGACTTCCCCTCCAGTCATTCCTCCTTCTCCATACACTTCAGTACTTCTCTCCCTGTTTCTCTCTCCCACCAACCTTCCTGCTATGTCACTTGAGGCCCCCGCTGTGTCATAAACTCCCCTAACACCTTTATATATAGATATATACTGATTTCAGAGAGGAAGGGAGAGGGAGAGAGTGATAGAAACATCAATGATGAGAGAAAATCAGGGGTCAAGCCCGAAACCTGGGCATATGTCCGACCCAGAATCAAACCATGACCTCATGGTTCATAGGTCGATGCTCAACCATTAAGCCACACCAGCCTGGCTCCCCTAATATCTTTGACCCTTTTCCTGCACTCAGCTCTGCAGCGGGTATCACTTCTCAGGCCACAACTGGCCTCTACAGTGCCTCTGTAAATCTGAGAAAGGTGGCCCTTCTGGATGGGAGGTCACATTAGCTAAAAGTGCCCTCCTCCCCCCATCCCAACAATCCAGTCCTTAAGGACCCAAGTGTGAAGAAAGCTCAGATTTCAGCCCCTCCCCTCCTTAGACAGTGCAGGAACTATACAAATTGCAGCCTGACCACTTCCTTGTAACCTTCCATGGAGATTGCTCAACCTCCCACTCCCCCTGCCAACAGGTCAAAGAAAGGTTGTTGCTATCTTCACTCCCCAGTGCCATTTCCAAACCTTTACTTTTCTCCTTCCTGTAAAAGCCTCCACTGTTCTGGGCCTCAGCCAAGTGATTGTATCAGCCTCTATTGTCCCTCACAAAGACCAACTTCCAACCTGGTCCCTGACAACTGATAGCCTTCCTCTCTCCTAGTCGCCATCTTGCTGTGTGACCTGGATGCCCATAACCTGTCCAACACTGGAGCCTCACAGCTCACAAATCTCCTCAATCCAGTGGTCTTCATCTCCACTCCCTTCTGATTCCCTCACATCCAGGAACCTTGTCAGAACTGCCCCTCATCAGAAAACTCAAACTCCAGCAGCCCAGCCCCAAGCAGTGATCCACTTGGTGCATCCCTCTCCTGTGCACACTCCTGCTACATCTGCTCCTTGGCATCATGGAACCCATACCCTGAGCCCTTCATTTTCTGCCTGCCCAGCCTAGACCACACAGTTGACTGCCTGAACCATTCTCTTACAAACATCTGCCTTCAATCTCATTTTCTGGGAAAATCCAACCCTAATGAATTCTATGATCCACTTTCTCCCACCTCTGCCCAGGCCCTGAGTGCTGCTGAAGAAAAGCATGTGATTCTATACTGGCACCATGGTCTCCAGACTCCTCTGCATCTGAGTGCTGCACATCAAGGAACCTGTAGGCCACCGCTCCCATCTCCTCAGGAAGCCTTCCAATCTCCACAGCCTTCTTTGAAACCCCAGCAGACAACTTCTCTTCCTATTTTAATGAGAAAATTGAACCCATAAAATGAGAACTACCTTAACTTTCTGGCCCCGCCCCCTACACCACCTGGCAATCTTTGGCTCCTCCTATTTCCTTCTCCCCAGTCTCTCAGGATGAAGGCCTTCTTTTTACCCCTGGCAAGCCCCTCCATCTGTGTTCTCCATCTTTGCAATTTGTCTTCACCAGTTTTCACTTTTTATCCTATAATCTTACCGCTTAAGCCTAAACCAATTAGTAAGCTCAAGTTTTGCAATAGTTAAAAACACACAAAAACCTTCCTTCTGGTCCTCCCATCTTCCTTCTTTCTTCTCTACTAAAACCTGTACCTGCTTTCCCCATTGCCTCACCTTCTCCTTCCTAATCCAATCCACTGCATCCTGATTCCCCTATTCCCATCCCTCCATCAAGAATCATCAATACCTTCCCATTGCCAAATTCAGTGGATAATTTTCTACCCTCTTTTTCTGTTGCATTTGATCCTATTCCTCACTCTCTCTTTTTTGAAACTGTCTACTCCTCCGTGATTGTAATGCCACCCTCTTTAGGTCAGTGTGGTCTCCACCTTGACTCCCCTTCCACGCACCACTTATTCACAGTTGTTCCCTATCAATCAGTCCTTAAACTACTGCTTCTCACAAGCCATACGGGGTTCCTGGACAAGGGCATCTGCCATGGAAATGTTCACTTTCACCTACATTCTGATAACTAACAAGTTTATCCTCTAGCCTGGACTCCTTCCTGAACATCACAGTTGTATGTACAACTGCATGCTAGACATCTCCTTTAGCACATTACCCAGGCACCTCACCCTATACCTGTCTAGAACTGAACTCATCATCTCCACCCTTGCCCCAAACTTGCTCCTCATCCACCCACCCAGGGAAGTCATTCACCTGAAGTCATCCTCGGCAATCTACCTCTAGGATTGGCTCTGTTTACTGCCCTCATTTTTAAAATCTTTTCACTCCCTTCTAGCCCTACGCCTGATGACTATTTTGTGATAATTCATCATCACCCACCTGGACTATTGCAAGAGCTTCCTAATTGGACTCCTAATTTTCCCCTCTCATATCTACTCCCCACATAGTCACTAAAGTGATTCACCTAAACCCAGATCTGGCATGTCAATCTTCTGCTTGAAAGCCCTGTTGCAGGTAAGACAGTTTTAAATTCTTGGCAGGCAAGCTCTACAAGGCCTTCCTAGTCACTCTCCAGCGTCAGCCCATCTTTCCTTGTCTTGAACATTACATTTTAGCTATGCCCTGCTCACGTCATGCAGTTTCATATCTCCACACTGCTCTCGTCCAGGAAGACACCCCCTCCCCCTGCCCTCTCCTCATCGGTGTGTGTCACCTCCCCCAGCCTTCAGAGCAGCTTATCCACCATTTACTACAAAAAGCATTCCTGCCCTTCCTTTGTACTCCTCAAACACCAGTGTTCACCTTTATCTTAGCATTTACCATTATTTTGAAATGACCTACATTTAACCTCCCACAACGTAACCAAATTCAAAACCAGGAATCTTTGTGCTCTGTTCATGCGTGCCCTCCCCCCATGCCGAGCACAGTGCTTAACGCATATTAGGTACTCAGAACATAATTACTGAACTGATTGTCAGAGTGGGGCTACGAGGAAAGTATTTTAAACGAAAAGGCTCACTCAGATAACAGGTTACACTAGTAGATGGAAAAGCAGCTGCATGAAACCAGCACTAAGGCTTGCGCTCTTTCAAGCATAACCTGGGAAACAGGCTCAGCGAGGAGACGGAGATAAGAACGACCTGTTAGGGCACCAGCCTAAGGGTGACTGTGTGTGTGAGCAACCTAGGGAAATGGAGGTGGGCAATGCTGGGGGCAGCAGAGTACGGGCTTGGAGCCCGGGCACTGTTGATTCTAAGCAGAGGACTGATATGAAAACCTGCTGGCAATACCGGGCCTGAGCTAAATCCAGATGCTGGGCCTGAAGCAGCCAATGTCCCCCAAACCCTCACACTCTGCTTCTCAACTATTTTCTGAGACCTGCACTTATTCCTCCCCTAGAAACAAGCTCCAGGAAGCCCCTAGTAGACACCAACAAGGAAAGGATATTAGGAGAGAAGTAAAAATGGACCTGTGTGAATGAGAGCTGCCAAGTCCTGGAGGTCCCTACCTTCTCCCGCCCACCCTCCAGCAGCCTTCCCCTACCACCTGAAATACAGAAGCCAGCCAACAGAAGGAGTTAAGAAGCAGGGGCATGAGACTAGCCAAGGAAAGCTCAGGAACCCACAGAGCGAAGGGAACATTCTGCGAGAGCAGCAAATGGTGGGGAGCACTGTACAGGTAGCTAAAGGCCCCATAGCTGCGTGCATCTGAATATGGCCTCCCCTGCACACCTCCCTCTGGGCTCGTAGGCTGGAAGACTGCTCTAAAAGAAGGCACAGGACCTAGGGTTGGAATAATACCAGGCACAGAAAACTAAAAATACCATCCAGTGTTGACAAAGCGCAGAAGAGGACAGCTATGGTATGGTTAACAAAGGGCAAAGATAGGGCACCCTTTTCTGATAAACTCCGTGTCAGACAACCAGGAAGAATGACCTCATTCGCAGAGAATCTGGCAGGTGTCCAGGGCAAGAACACCCCACCCTCTGTCTTCAACTGAATTTCTGGGGGCCAAGCCAACGTCTCACCTCCCCTAACTGGTTGTAGGTGCAGGAGAGCAAACTTCTTGACTGAACCTTCTAAACGGGGACTCACACACCTGCTCTGTAGACTGCAATAAAGGCCTTCAGTTTACGAAGATTCTCAAGAAAAATAAATTGGCTCTCCTCTTTTCCCACCTCCCCTTAGCCAACCACTCCCAGTTCCACCCCAACCCAGCAGCGGTGGAGGCTCATTACCAGTTGGACATGCCGTCCTGGAGCCGGAGTGAAGCGCTTGCAGCCGTGACTCACCTTGCATTGCTCAAGGATGGGAGAAGCCTGGGCAGCTTGCAATTCCCCTCTGGAGGAGGTGTGGGCAGCTCCCAGGCAGCATCTCGGTGGAATCTCTCCAATGATAACAACGAGAAAGACAAGCACTTATTGAGGATTTCTCTATTTTGGGCATCATATCTTACTTGTACTATTTCATTAAAAGCTTCCAACAAACTTTTGAGGTGGGTGCTAACATTATCCCCATTGTATGGATGAGGGAATAGAGCCATTCCATACTGTTCTGAGCTCACCTGGGTAGCAGATAGAGAAGCAGGACAATCACACAATCACAAATCTGTCTTCCTAATGTCAGAGATCTTGCTCTCAAGCACCACAGAAGGGGCCAGCTTCCTTGCCTCTGTGCTTATCTTCTCCTCACTGCACCAACTATGACTTCTCCCTTTTCACAGCTGCTCAACTTTTACGCTGGAGTGTAAGCTTCCTGAGGTTTGAAATCATTTTCAATTGTGCTTTGGGAGTGACACCAACAACACAAATGCTGACTGGCCACCTAAAGATTCTAAACACTATGGATGTTTCATAAATGCTATTTATTGGTTGTTATTAAAACCAGTAATGTTCTATACACCAAATAATTCAATTCCTTTCCTCTAGAGCAGGGTTTGACAACCTTGGCCCCATAGACATTTGGGGCTGGATAATTCTGTGGTGCAGGGGCGGTCCTATGCCTTGTAGAGTGTTTGACCCTTTGTCTCTACTCACTACTGAACCTCCACCAGTGTGACAGCCAAAAATGCCTCCAGACATCCCTGGGTAGCCAATCACCCTCATTTAGGATCTATTGCTCTAGAGTAACCAAGTAAAACTAATAGTACTTATTTTCTGAAAGTAAAACAGCAAGAAAGCTTATTTCTACTTACAATAGAACAGCACTCTTATTACTTACTAGAAGCCTGGTGCATGAATTCATGCACAGGTGTGGTCCAGCTGGCACACCCCAATGGGGGCTGATTGAGGATGGGGCTGGCAGGGGGGTGAAGCTGCAGGCAGTTGGCCAGCTGGCCCACCCCCAATTGGGTGTGCAGCAAGCCTGGGAGAGGGGCCACAGGAAGTTGGGCAGGGCTGATCGGGGCCTGATTGGGCCTGTTGGCCACCGAAGTGCGCATCAAAGTGACCGGTCGTTCCGGTCAGTCCACCATTCAGTCGCTGGGCTTTTATATATATAGTTAGTTAATAAATATGAGAAATCCTGAAACTACTTATAAAGTCAAAGCCCCAGACCACCAATAGCAGGAAATCAAGATAATGTTTCTGTTCTGCCTGAACCAATCACTTCCTGCCTATAGAGTTTTTATAGGACAATGTCATAGGCTGGAGGATAGGACTGGGTTCAAATCCTAGCCCACATGCCTAAAATCATTGCTGTTAACAGCAAGGAGCAGATATAAATCTCAATTTCTCTACTTCATGTCACTGGGCCTCAGGTTCTGTACAATGGGTGGCAGTGCCCAGCTCAGGACTGTTGTGAAAAGTAAATACAGCTAGAAAGCAACTACCTAGCAAGGTTGGGCTCTACAAGGCTCAGAAGTAGTCTCCCTTTTCCTGTCCTCACTTGTCCCAGGCCTTTGAGAGCATCATAAGTGTCTGACTGGGTTTATTTTCTCCACCCCGTCCAGCAGAGCAGTTCTCACCCCTGGCTGCCCCTGAGAAGACCTGCAGAGCCTTCAAAATGCCAACATCTGGGCCCCACTGCACAAGGACTGATCAGAATTTCTGGTCTGAAAGTACATATTGTAATTTTTTAAATACTTATTCATGATATAAGTACTATACTCTCTTTCCCATAACTTTATTAATGCCAAAAATAAAACAATAATATTTGAACCAGTTCTTTAAATACAGTAATTGTATATTAATCACTAATAATAATAACTTATAAATAACTTAAATAAATCAGTATATCTCCCAATGGCATCTATTGTATTCTTAGGATCCACAAGTCCCATTAGGATTTTTAGATTTTATGTTTTAATTTCAAGACCATTTAAAAACGGGCTTCTCGAGGAAGAAGAAAAAGTAAAGATAAAAATTATGAACAACAAATACATATCTATCAACAAGTGAATTTAAAAATCAAGTGAATAAAAAAATCTGATGAACAGAATAAACTGGTGAATAGAATAGAATCAGAGGCATAGAAAGGGATTGGACTGACAATTTTCAGGAGGGAAAGGGTGTTGGGGGT
>PVJC01042316.1:0-14979 GCA_004026665.1 Murina feae
TGCCAAAAAGCATCCCAGGTGGCCCCTGTTACCTTAAAGGTTACTCACAGCAATTTGGGGGGACATGTCTCATTCATGTGTCTACCTCCTTAACCCTCCCCACTGCTCACTCTCTTTTCCTAATTATCTTATACTTTTCTTTTTCCTTTTTCTGTTTAATTTACTCACAACAGTGCCCATGGGTGGCAGCCACAGGTTTTGCCTAGTTATCATTGCTAGTATTAATAGTTAAGGAATTTTACTCTATTAGTTCCATGCTATTTTCTTTTTTAATTTACTACTCAAGTAACCACTGAACAGAGTGGAGATGGAGAAGACTAGCAAATGATGTCTCCTAATGTGCGAATAGAGGCTTATGTAGAGCGTAGCCTGAGGAGTCTGTGAAAAGGGGGTAATCCCTCAGACAGGAAGAAGGTGGCAGGAGTGGGGAAGGGAGTGTGGACCCCATAGGTCCCCTGATGGCTCTGCCTCTGCTGGGCGGCAGGGCTGCACTCGTTTCCCACTGTGCGATGGTTGTCATCTCCTTCCCGTGCACAGGTCTAGCAGAGTTTATACAATGCCGTTCATTGGGAGAAGAATTGTCTATAAATGCAAAGCAAGCTCGTCCTGCATTGTTTACACTCATTATCTCTGGAGAAAAACACTCCTGAGGGGAGGTGTGGGGGGTCGGACCTCTTCTGTGTGTGCTTCTGAGTTTGGATTTCCATCCAAAATTCATCTCCCACTTGGGCGATACACAGCCAATCTTGTTGGTCAATGAGTACGTAGGTCTATGTGTTTTAACGTAAGGGTAAATAAATTCTAGCCTGATTAATAACTCTGATATTCTATCTAATCGAACAACAGTGAATCAGGGAGAGTTTTCCAAACCAGTGTGTCAGCCTGGCCTCCTAAAGCTTGATGGGAGCAGGTAACCAGCACACTACCACCAGTTCAAGGAGGCTTCCAGGCACCGGCTTCTTAATCTGTTTTCTCTCTGAATAAGTCTTTGTCTATCACCCTAAGGAAGCATGTTTTCACAGAAGAATCTGTGGAGTGGGTTGGACAAGATGTGGGACGACTCATTTGACATGCACTCACCACCTTCTAAGCAGCTGTTACCTGTCAGTCATTGGGGATGCAGAGCGAGTAACACGCAGCCGACACACTCGGGGAGCTTGCTGCCCTGCAGGAGAGCCAGCCACTGCAGATGCTGTTGGCGCCTCACGCGAGGGTGCGGCTTTGGGACTGGACCTGGGCGAGCAGCTGCCGTGTGATCCCGGGGGAAATGACCTAACCTCACCACTGCTCAGTTTCCTCGCCTGTAACAGGACAATCGAGGTGCCCACTTCTTCAGATCGCTGTATGGATCGGTTGACATAACACATATAAAGATTAACTTGTTCTAATTATTAATTAAAAATATATATTTTAAATATATTTTATTGATTTTTTTACAGAGAGGAAAGGAGAGGGACAGAGAGTTAGAAACATCGATGAGAGAGAAACATTGATCAGCTGCCTCCTGCACACCTCCCACTGGGGATGTGCCCTCAACCAAGGTCCATGCCCTTGACAGGAATCAAACCCAGGACCCTTGAGTCCGCAGGCTGACGCTCTATCCACTGAGCCAGACCAGTTAGGGCTAAACATATTTTTTATTGATTTTTAGAGAGAGAAGAAGGGCGAGGGAGAGAGAGAAGAAACATTGATGTGAGAAGCTATGTGAGAGCAACACATTCACACCCCCTACTAGGAGTTGAGCCCACAACCCAGGCATCTGCCCTGACTGGGAACTGAACAGGCAACACTTTAGTGTGTGAGGATGATGCCAACATACTGAGCCCACTGGTCAGGGCTCACTGACGGCAATTGTTATTTAGATGGACAACTTCCATGTGCTGTGACAAAAGCTATACTAGTGACTATAAGAAATAATGCTATGGTAGCTGTGATGTAGTCCAGTGGGACTTCTCATGCCTCATCGATGTCTCCTGCACGCTCGGTCCATAAGTGGGCCCATGGGTTCTGGAGTCGGGGGTGGGCAGTGTCCTTCCTGGTGTGAGCAGCTCCAGCAGCAGGGTCTCTGCCCCGTAGGAGCGGTCCACTGACTGTGCTTGGTGTGCGAAGTAGTCCCTTCCCTCTGGGTCTTGTGTCCACAGAAGGTCATTGGTTCATGGGCCACGAAGGGACCCCAGGCTGTGGTTCTGATGTCCCCTGAGGGCGTGTGGGGTGATGTGAGTGCCCTAATAGTGCTACTTCCCCCAGAAAGGGACGATGCCTGTGAGCAGCTGGCCAGTGCTGGCTTGGAGGTGCCCAGACGTGCAGACCAGCCCACTGCACGAAGCTGCCCCTTCTCTGTTGCTCTGTTCAGTGGGTCTTGTCTCAGAAGTGGCCGTGGGCAGCTTCTCTCTTCTGCCCGACAGAGTGCCCTGCGCTGGGTAACACACTGTTACCAGGGACTGTGGCAAGGAGGCAGGAGGCGATGAGCAGCTCCCATCTCCCTGTCACACATGCACATGCCGAAGGGGTGTCCCTGGGACTGGGGCCTGGAATGAAAGTGACCTCTGACCCCTGCGCGCCTGGAGGTGGGGGGGGGGGGCGTTGTTTTCCTGAGCAGTTAATTGTTACGATTCTTGCAGTTACATAAGCATATATGTACGCAGCTGTATATACATTTGCTTTTAATGATGCCACCAGCGCTAAATGATTGAAGGGTAGGTCTTATGCAAAACCACTCGTTCTGCTCAACTAGCTGAAAGGTTCTAAATGGCTCATGAGCAACCTTTTAAATCCCGATTATAACAAATGAGAGTGAATGGCGTCTTGCTGTGCACTGTGTAAGTTGGCCCGCTTTTCTCCATGCTGCCTGCTCCTTGAATGTGAGAAACGGGTTAGGAGATAAACGCCCGGAACCCAGCCTCTCATGGAGGAGGGAACCCGGAAGCAAGCGGCTGGGTTTGTTACAAACTTTCCTGCCTTCACTGTAAAGACTCCTTGTCCTTCTCTCTCCGCTCTTTACGTGTCTTCTCATCACGGACAGAGATCTTTCAGGTCCTTGCGTGCAAGTCAAGGAACCATTTGAATCATCAGATCACAATGAAGCTAAAACCCTGACCAAACTTGTTTCTATTCGGCTACCAATAACCTCATAACTAGGGGCTGCGGAGGAAAGACTAGGAGAAGTTTATCCTCTCACTGTGATAGCAAATCTGATGTGTCAACTTGCCTGTTGGAGGGGTGCCCAGCCAGCTGGTGAAGCATGACTTCTGGGTGAGTCTGGGCGGATGTCTCTGGAAGAGATGAACATCTGAACCAGCGGACGGAGCCAGAGGAGCCCCCTTCTCTACGTGGGCTGGTGCCATCCAATTGTTGGGGCCTGAGTGGAACCCAGAGGTGAGGGGAGAGTGAGCCTGCTCCCTCAGTTGGAGCTGGACCATTTTCTCCTGCCCTTGGACATCAGGGTTCTCAGCTCTTGGCTTCCGGACTCAGACCAGACACATCACTGTGGGCCCCTCAATTTTCAGGCCTTTGGACTGAGACTGGATCCCACCCACTGCTGGCTGGCCTGGCTCTCCAGCCTGCAGACAGAGACGGCGGGACTTCCTGGCCTCTGTAACCAGTTGAGCCAATTCCTGAGATGAACATCTAAACTAATAAAACTGTAATATTAAAATTAACCATCTTTTCGGGACAGGTAAGCCACGCCCACCAGCCAATCAGAGTGGCTGTATGCAAATTAGCCCAGTCAAGATGGCGGAGGCCGCAGCCCGGAAGAAGCCGTACAACGCACAGGCCGCAACTGCTGGGGGAGGAGCAGGGCGCTGGCGATGGAGGCCTGAAATAGATCCGGTTGCAGATTAAACAGACGGCAGGGCAGCCTCGGGGGTGGAGGGACCGAGCCAGCTCCACCCCTGAGGCTGAGGCCTGGAAATGGGTGCAATCAGGGCACACAGCACATACTGAGGCATGGCCTCTGTGTGTGCTGTGTGCCCCAATGGATTCCAAACTGTGAGAGGGGACAGGCCGGGATGAGGGACCCCCCCCACCACCGCGGAGTGCACAGATATTTGTGCACCAGGCCCCTAGTCTGCTTATAAACATGTCTATACAGGGTGTCCCAAAAATGTACACATACTTTCAATAATTATTAATTCCAATGCATTCCATCTGAAAAGAGAGATACATCAGTTGAGCTATCAGCTGTTAAAGTGTGTCTACATTTTGGGGGACACCCTGTGTGTATACTACTCATTCTATTTCTCTGACTATTACACTCATGTGGTGTCACTTTTATTTTTGACCATGTCTGTATGTAAAGCTTGATACTCTCCCATAGTGTTGGCTCTCAGTGGTCAGGGCCAGGCATCCTGTAAGGATATCTCTTGCATCCCCGGGAGTTCCTAGATTTCGGAACAAATAGTAGGGGTGATTCAATGTAGACAACTGGCCCGTTCCTGCTGGTTTAAACTGCCAACATTTGCTCTGATTGGTCAATGCCCATATGGTTTTGGTTAGTAGGTATTTTAACATATGACCTCAAGCGAATTTTTCTTTCATATTTTATTATGATAATTTTTAAACATATAAAAAGCTGGAAGAATTGTCCATCAGCCATCCATATATCCACTACCTACAATCTGAGATCAATAATTTGCTATATTTGTGTTATCACCCATATATTCCTCCTCCCACTAGCCATCCATCAATCCATCTTATTTTTTGATGCTCCTATACATCACTTTCAGACGGCACTCCTGAGCACTTCTGCACACACACCACCAACTAGACTTTAAAATAAATAAAACCTGGGCTGAACACGTTTTGCATTTGGTGTTTGACACGCGGAATAATTAAAGTTTACACAACAAGAGCTTAACCGATGGGAAGCTGCTCTTTGCGGTGGAGGTTTGAGTCGGGAGTCTGGAGATCAAGGTGAAACTTCTGACTGCATTGGCAAGTAGACGTCCTATCGATGACCCATTGGCAGCAACATTTATTTAGGATTGACGGGGGAGAAGCCAGGCATGTGCAGGGGCTGAGTCTCCACATACAGGCTGATCGCCATGGAAACTCTGGCTTGTGATGGCTCCTGTAGCTCTCCCAGCAAAGGTTAAAGGTTAAAGGCATCTTGATGAAGTCGGGCCCCGCGCAGTGGTTTAAAGGCTTGTGACCTGTGCAGCTATCAGGGCATAAACAGCATCCCCTCCATCGGTTGAAGAACGAGCCGCACAGATCGTCAAGATGGTACATTTTCACAGCTGCCTGCTGCCTCCTACCATTTGCCTGAGCAAAGCTCTGTGGCTCTCCTGTTGCTACCACCCTGTCAACTTCCAACTTCTGCGATGTGGACACCATTCTGCGTGTCTCCTAATGTTCCCACAGGAGGAGGCAGCATCAGTCCTTCAAGGATAACTCAGTCAGTTCGTGAAAAGCCCCATTCCATTGCATCCAGTGATCCCAGCATGCTCCGCCCCCAGCCCCCTGTTCTCCCCTTTCCTGTGGGGATGGAGATGGACGTCAGTCAGTCATGATTAATGGAATTTTGCTTTTACTTTTCCTATGCTCTTCATGGGGAAATCTCAGAAGCAACAGAGGGAGCTGACAAACATATGAAAAAACTGCTATTGGCAAGATGTCGCTGAAAAACTGCTGAACGTTGATTTGGTTTGTTTTCCATCTATGAAATTATTGGTCGGCTTGAGGTATTGTATCGCAAACAGATCAATCGTGCCTGATTGTTCAAAATCTGCAAAAGCCTAAACTATGCTCCTCCCCGGTCTTCCCAAGGGGCCTGGGCTTGGTCTTCTACAGCAGAAGATGCCAGTTTCACATGAGGCCAAGGTAAGGACGAGGGTGGGCGAAAGAGGTCCAACTGCCAGCATCATTACCTAAGAGATCAATCATAAATATCGATACACAACAATAACAATAATGACAAGACAAATAATACCAAAAGCCAGCACGGTAATTAACAGCAATGCAAGAATCAACCTCCGCACAGGCACAGTGTAAGCCCATCTGCCCACCCGGGCCCCGGCTGCTGTGTTTCCGGGTGCCCCGGTGGAGGCCTCTCTATGTTTGTGGCATTCTTGAGCAAAAGATGGGGAGAGACTCGGCTAAAGAGGCGATGTGAGGAAGGGGGGCTTGCCTCTCATTGGCCCGCAGCCCCCCACGGTCATTACCGGAGTGATGGAGGTCTTTGTGGGGAGGACTTTGTTGGCACAAGAACCCATGCAGGGGCCGAGAGTTTGCTGACTGCCAGCCCACCGTTCAGTAGTGGGGCTGTGAGCAAAGACTCACATGAAGGTCTACCCTCCATCTAGAGGCCGAGGCTGAAAGGACCCATCCCTTCCCCCAGAAAGCGCCAGGGCAGCCACCCCTCCGTGCATGGAGAGTCTGGGACTGTGTGACGCTGGGGCTGGCGACTCTCACGTTTGCACAACTCTAGGGGCTGGAGAGGTTGTGAATGCCTGAAAGAAGCCTCCCTGGGAGGACAGCACAGACTCAGCACCTGCATTTCAGCCCCAGGGACACACGAGGGAGAGGTGGGGCCTGCGGATCATGTCTCGTCTGAGCCGCCGCCCACTCAGCTTGCTGTCAGGCCTCCTGAAGGGGCACCTCAGCTCTGGGAGCTCCTGTCCTTCAGAGCTGCTGGGCTTTGATGTGATTAATTTTCAACATCCGACCGGCACATGCGCCTGCGAGTTCTCTTTAACGCACACAAAGTCTCGGTGTCCATCGCCAACAGCCTGCGCCTCCCAGGGCAGGGGCAGTGTGCAGGGAGTGCAGCTCCAGATACTGTGTGGTTTTCACTCATCTCCACTCTCCTGGCCTTTCCTCCTGGATGCCCAGTCCTGCCCAACAGCTACCGCCCTGCCTTGCGGCGTCGGGACAAGCATCCTCTCTCTGCTGGGCTATACGGTGGAGGGACCCAGGGCCCAGCATCAGTGCACACAGAGCTGGCCCCTGGCCCCTGGGGTGGAATGCCAGGTTTCTGTCCGGCTCAGGGAACGTTTGTGTTGGAGATGTTGGCCAGGTCCAGGTCATAGCGGCCTCATGGCTGTTCATGAGGAGTCTGGGTTTCATTCTCAGCAGGTAGGAGGCCATCCGAGAGTTTGGCCTGGGAAGGATTGTGAACTCATCATTCTCTAGAACCTTCTCCAGCTGCTCTGTGGTCACCCCACTTCTAGGACACCCTGCAGGCCTGGGCTGACTCAGACCTGCATCTCCTCGTCTTCTATTTCTTCTTTCCGCCCCGTTGCTTGTGTGAAAGTGAGGTGCATGGGGACACGTCTACAAGCTGAAGGGAGTCATGGTCTCGAGTGGTGAACTTGAGCTGTCACAGAAGGACTTTTGCTCTGAAAGGTCTCCAGACAGAGGACAAAGTGATGACCTGCCACCCTGATGCCAAGGACAATGCCCGCGTCTTATTTTGAGAGGCTGCTGCAGGGCCCCTCACTCCACGTGGCGTTCGTGTTGCTGTCCGTGGAAATCAGTCAGACACTCCTTCTTGCTTGTCTAGAGAGAGGGCTCTCATATGTCCCCACGGGCTCCTGGTGGCTCCTGCGTGTATCAGGAGTGACGAGCCAGAGCAGAATCCCGACCACGCTCAGGCAGAGATGGCCAGGGAAGGACCCAGTGTCTGACTTGGAGCAGATTTGACAAAAACGTGGAAACTCAAAAATAAAGACAAAAGGGGAACCAAGCAGAGGCTTCAAAGGGCAGAGGTGGAGCCCGGGGAGGGACCAGCTGAGGCAGGAGCCAGCAACGTGGGGAGGAAGACACAGACGCTCAGGAGGGTGGCGGCGTTTTTCCTGAAAAGATGAGGATCAAGTCCATGGGACATTCACTGGTGGAAGTGGAAACACTCAAGTTTCGAGCAGAAAGGAAAGTTTAGTGACACAGGATTCATTCTAAGCAGCGGGCAAATGTCGAAGGAAATCATGCAAAACTGACCCAAATGCGTGCAAAGTAAAAGGGGGTTTCGAGCAGAGATTTATCCCCAATGCAGACGGCTTCACTAATTGCATTTCGATTCCGATCCTTCATCTGTTCCGAGTATTAATGTTTCCCCTGCCCTCTTCCACGGCGCACTTCCATCCACGTTTGCAATGTAAGATCCCTCATTTGTTTAATGTGTTCTTATCTCTTTGAATCGTATAAGCTCTGATTCAATTAGGTAGATGGGAACTCCTGGCTTGCTTTCAGATTTATGGAGCTATATTTATCATTTTTAAAACAAATCAGATAAGGAGAGGTCTGCTCAGTGAAACACAGTCATTTGTCATCTTCAGGAGAGGGAAATCTGCTTGCTACTTTATTACTGCTGTGCATCACATTATCTTACAGGTGTTTCAGAGATCCGTCTGCATCTGATAAGTCCTTTCCATTTGGAATAATTTGGTTCTCTCCTCCCAGAGAGGATAACAGCGCCATATGCCCCGACTATTCACAGAGATCAGCGAGCATTGGACAGGATGTACAATGGCCGGTGAATGTGAAGGGAACCAGGAGTGTCCCCCCAAGCAGGTAGTTTTCTAATAACAGCTGATTATCAGTGATTATGGTAGACCTGTGGGTTAATCACAAAGGAGGCTATTAGCAGGTAATGGATTAAATAAGGTGGCTCATATTAATAAAATCTCTTTAATATGCAAGAAGAAAAATAGTCCGTGATAGGCGACTGTTGTCAAGGCTCTTCAGAGCACACGCAATGCTCTCGAAAGGGTCTGAAAGCCATGACCGTTCTCTTGATTAAACGTGAAAGACTTGGGATGGCTGCTCTCTCCATTGAAACACACTCTTAGATCTGAAGATGAAAACGTAGGGTTGAAAAGATGTGTCTGATGAAGAAACTAGCGCCGTGGGAGGTAAATGATCATCTGAAGTCTCAGACCCGGTTGGTGTAACTCTGGACATCAGCCAGGTCATCAGAAACTGATGCTATGACTTTGTTCATGGACGCCTGGCCATCCCCTTTCTCTGCCAGTCCCACCTGAGCATCCTGGACGCAAGGTCGTCCTTGCTCCCTGGCTGTGCTACGAAAAGAACAAAAGCAAGTACCAGGCGAGAGAGGTCTGCGGATCTGCTGATGCTATTAAATATTTTCAGAGCATGCGTGTGTGTGGGTGGTAGACATAGAGCAACATAAAAAAGGGCGTCGCATCCCTTTGTCTTTCCAAGAGAAAAATATCTGCTTGCCCCCCAAATACGTGCGAGGAGCAGCAGCTAAAACACAATTGACTGATTGGTAATGGCTGGCAGGTGGACATTTAGAATCTTCTTGGTATTTATTCTTCAGAATTCTCTTTTTTAGATGGATTTATTGGCGTAAGATTGGTTAATAAAATGACATAGGTTTCATGTGTACAATTCTATGATACATCGTCTGTTTATTACATTGTATGCTCACCGCCCAGAGTCAAATCTACTGTGGTCACCACACATACTTGACCCCCTTGATTTACTCTTTCCTCCCCCAGCCCCCTTCCCTCTGGTGGCTACCACATTGCTGTTTGTGTCAATGAGTTTTTGTTTTTCCTGTCTGTTCATTTGTTGCTTTCAGTTTTATAAATGATCACGCAGAGGAATTGACTCTTTTAAATCAATCCTGGCCCCAATTTATGTGAGGATGACTAGATATTAGCATTACCATTGTCTGTCTGTTTCCCGGATATAAACTGTGTCATTGCAGGCTCTCTTTGGAGAGCTGAGCTAAGCTGACTCAGCCCATCTGGGGAGGGTACGCATGATGGCTACCACTGTGCAAAGTTGCTTAAGGAAGCGGGGGCAGTGGAGGCTGGAGGGCTTTGCCCAGAGCATAGCATGGCTCTGTGCTGAGACCCACAGCTCATTATGGACGGACACCCCCTGACCGTGAGAAATTTTAGTTCCTTGAGGCCTGCTGATCCCGGCTCCTGCCATTGATTTGCACGTAATCTGCGTGTTGCATCTTTATTGGATTGCCAGGATGCATTGAAAGGGAAATGTTTTTGATCCTCGCTGACTGGCTTTCACGGTGGGGTGGGCTGGAGCGGGGTGGGAGAGCCACCTAGAAAAGAAAGCACTTGCCATGCTGCTCCTGGGTTGATGGCTGGAAGGGAGAACAGCACACACACATTTGCCCCTTTGCTATTTGGAGGCTCGGCTGCTTCAGCGAGGAGCCGGCCCACTTTCTGCCTCCCGTCCAGCATCTATTGGAAGCAATCAGCTTCCTGTCTCTTCTCATTAACTGGGGCCCCGATGATGTCAATGGAGAAACCAGTAGCCGAGGTTTTGAAACACATGCAGTGGCGCGACAAAGATCTCGTCTGAAGGCCTTTTCCTTTGTCCCATTGTACAGCTCACTATTGTGGTTTATGCCTGCAGCTTGCTGCATTGAAGGAAAAGATTTCTGCAGGGCCCTGCTGTGTTTTTATAACTTGCCTTTGAAGTGCTAGATAACAGGGAGCTCCGGGGAGGGCAGACTCCTGACCTTAACCAACGCGGGGCAAGTCACCCCACGGAGGCTCGAGACCAACCCCACAGGTAGAGGCATCATCTGCTGTAAGGGTGGGAGAGGTTTGGATCAATGTCAGTGTCTCAGGAAACGCACCCTCGATGCCTGCAGGCTATGTCCTGCAACAAAGCGCGAGGCTCCCCTGCCCGAGGTCCCCAGCGGATTTGGTTCTGAGATGAGGAGGAACATGAAGCTTCATGGTGAACTCAAGTCGAAATGTAATGGGGTTGAAAGACCCTAGTGAGCTCAGGAAATAAGCGCCCTTCTTCCTTCACTGCCAGCGCACCCCACACCAGCCCATACCTTGTCCGTATCTCCTTGGCCTGTTCGAGATGAAGCTGAGCGCCCTGCTGTTACGCCATGTTGATGGGAGAGATGCTGAGAAAATCTACTGTTGTAGGTGATATCTCAACCACGTGAGGAATGCTACCAAAATGCAGTTAGAACTTGGCAACTGGTTAAAGGAGCTGGAAAAAGGGTCCCAGCTCTAATGCGACACACGAACCAATGGGACTCTGATGGGTGCTGCTCTCACTCGTCGTATTGTAATTGCTCCGTTAATTAGTAAGTACTGTATGTGGATCGTGAATGCATTATGCATGTACAGCCACAGCACGCATGAAGAAAATAAGAGTTCCACATTCAGGTTTATGTTAGAAACACGGAAAGTTCTGAAATGGCTTAAGAAGCAATTACTTCTCAGGGATCCACAACGGCATTGCTGCTTAAGAACATGCATGCATTTTAAAGCCATTAACAATATTAACGTAGCCTGCCTAGTGTTTCTTCTTACATTTTGGAGAAATGTAGAAGGTTTTCACAAATGTCCCATTTTATTTAAAGGGAAATCTGGATTTTTCCGTCACACTGGTAAGAGCAATGGGCTCCTGACACGCTGTAGCCCGTGGGTCCTCACACATCAGGTGCTGGGCTGCTCGCCAGCTGCGTCCCTGTCACACACTTCGCTCAGCATCCTGGGAGACGAGGCTGCTTAGCTTCCTTAGTATTTGAACTATAGGTCCCTGGATTGAAATATGTGGGTTTATTAGTAGTGAAAACTGCACAACCAAATCCAAACATCATTCGAAGGGTTAACTTTTTTGGCATCTGTTGCAAGCATTATGTCTTTGGCAAGCAGTCGTTCCAAACTCTACATTATTTGTAACGCTAGTCCATGAATGAAGGTTTAAAAACCACCAGTTGTTGCATTTCTATGGCAACCATCAGTAATTGACACTGATCCCTGAACCCTGGGAGAGTAGAATCAGAAGGTGCCTTTATGAGGAAGGCACCTCTATAAACCACACAGGAGAATTAGCAGCCAGAAATAACTGCTCTACCTCAGGTTTTTATCCACAGAAAGTAACTTTCTGAATGTAAAGCCTAGTGTATGCACAATGAGGTGCTAAAAAGTTCCTTTCCCTTTCCCCAGAACATGCACCTATGAGGTGTGAGTGTGTGTGTCCATATGCATGAGTAGAACCTGTGCCAAACTGATCGTTTTGTAAAATTGTGGGTCCCAATAATGGTCTCCGGGTTCAGTGGGCCCAGGGCTCCTGCACCAGCCTGGATGCTACCCGAGTGCATCTCAGAGGCTGACTCGAGGCTCGTATCACCTGGAGTACTCCCTGAGTGCTTTGGCAGCAACAGAGAAATGTAGAAAACTCACATTTATATTCCCTATCGTTGAGTATGACAGGCAAAAACACAACTGAACTCACCAGGAAAGGAACACCCACCAGTTCATTTAAGGTCAGGCACATCAACATTAAGATGATCTTTATAATAATTTATTCTAGTTTTGTTAATAGGGGAGAAATTAAAGGGACAGAAATAAGAATTTTGAGAAATTCTAAAATTCTAAACCTTGGTTGTATCTTTATTATTTAAACTAGAGGCCCAATGCGCGACTTTGGGCATGGGTAGGGTCCCTCAGCCTGGCCGGCGATCAAGGCCTATTAGGGGGCCGGCTGGCTGGAGGAAGGGACCCTGGGAAGTTGGCTGGCCACAGGAAGTTAGCTGTGGGAGCGCACTGACCACAAGGGGGCAGTTCCTGCATTGAGCCTCTGCCTCCTGGTGGTCAGTGTGCATCATAGCAACGGGTTGATCTGTTGTTCCGGTCATTAGGTCATAATGGTCGCTTAAGCATATATATATGCTTGACTGGCCTATGGGGATCCCTCAAGGGGTTCCAGATTGTGAGCAGGTGCAAGCCAGGCTAAGGGACCCTACCGGTGCATGAATTTGTGCCCCAGGCCTCTAGTAGGCATAGAAAATCTTTAGTTAATCTCTTCCCACCCTCCTCCACACCCTTTTCTTCTGAGATTCATCAGTCTGTTCCATGTTTCCATGCTTGTGCATTGAGCCTCTGCCCCTGGTAGTCAGTGCACATGATAGCTATGAGTAAAATGATCGAATGGTCGCTTAGGATTTTATATATATACTAGAGGTCCATTGCAGGAAGATTCCTGCAAGAATAGGGCTTCCTGAGCCAGAGCGAAGTAGAGAAGGGGGCGAAGCCTGCCTTGGTTCCCTCCCTTCCTTCCCTGCCAGCTCAGCTCCCTCCCTTCTCCCTCCCTCCTTCACCGTCTCCGCTGCCTAGGCTCTGTTCCCTTCTCCACTGCTTGGCTCCCTTCTGCAGCACTTGGCTTCCTTCTATGCTGTCTTTAGCCTTTGCTTGTGCCTGCGTATGCAAATCAACCACCATCTTTGTTGGGTTAATTTGCATATCACTCTGATTGGCTGGTGGGTGTAGCGGAGTGACACCAATTTGCATATTACTCTTTTATAGATGTAGATAGATGATTTTCATCTTAGTTATATCTGATGTTTTATAGTTTTCACTACTAATAAACCCACACATTTAAACACTAGAATCATATGTCTTAAAATAGGCTATATTTTAAAGCTTCTCCAAATTTTATGATAGAAAAGTCTACCTGAACAGCCAATAAAGCCCATGGATCTCAGGTAGGGCTGACTATGCTTCAGGTGTCCATGATGGTCCACAGACCTCAAAGACCATAGTAAAGCATGTGTGTGTGTGTGTACATTTGTCTAGAGTGAGGGGATACACCCTTCCGCCATTCCTCGAGCTCTCTGTAGCCAGTAGGTGAAAGCACACAGTAGCAGCAGTTTTCAAGGATGGTTCTTAACTCCTAGGATTCCTCGAGATGGTTCTAGAGGGTGTAAAGCTCCAAAGTACTTATATCACAGTTCTAAGACATGACTTGCCTTTCACTGTGCAAAATTGAGGGTGGGTAAACTCACAGCCCTTAGCACAGAAACAAAGTGTTTGTGTGAATGATTTCATCATCCCTGTGTTTCTCACTGCCATCTGCTCACGGTGAAAATGAAAAGCCACTGTAACTTACCAGTGATGCAGCATAAACATTAATTTTATTGAATCTGGACAATCAAATGCCTTTTGCATGTTCTGTATGCTGAGATGGGAAGTGTGTGCAGAATTTGGTGCTGTGTGTGAGCATGGTCACCTCAAGGGAGAGCTCCGTGCAGCTGTGCACAAGGCAGCTTCACTCGGCCCTATCCCCACAAAACACCAGTTTTACTTTAAAGAGCAAATGAGCCCTGGCCAGTTGGCTCAGTTGGCAAGAGCATCGCCCTGTACACCAAAAGGTTGCAGGTTCAATTCCTGGTCAGGGCACATACCCAAGTTGTAGGTTTGGTCCCTGGTCAGGGAAGTGTGCACTAGGCAACCAATCGATCTCTCTCTCTCTCTTTCTCTCTCCCTCCCTCATCTCTTCCTCTCTTTAAAAATCAATTTTTTTTAAAAAAAATAGTGATATATATATATATATATATATATATATATATATATATATATATCATATAATGGCCATAGTATGATCATATATATGACCATAGTATACATATATATACACACACTTACTATGGTTATTCAGGTTGGGGTTATTTGACACATATTTCCTGGAAAGTAGATGGAATAACCTTGTCAAAGGTAAACAAAGAACAGTAAGTTCCCAAGAGTAAAATGTGAGCATTCAAGAGGAAGCTGGCATTTGAGAGCCTTGCATTTGTCTGAGAAGACTGGGAGGGATGTTAACAGACATGAATTTTTCAGATGGTAAAAGAAAATATGTCAACATTTTAAAGATCTGCACGACTCTGGGAACCAATAGCTCCCAAAGGACAAATTCCCGATGTAAAAAAAAAAAAAATCACTTTTGTGCCTCATGAGAGGAGATACAGAGATGGTCAGTAAGCGTAGGGCAAGGTCCTTATGCCACGCGGTACTGGAGAATGGTGCCTTAACGTGTGAGTACCACTGTGCACTGTAAGACTGTGAGACGCCACACTCCTGACGCTGCCCAGTGCTGATGGGCATGGGGGGCAACGGGCATGCTTGCTCATTGCTGTGGGGATGCCGGCGGGGCAGCCACTGTGGAAGATGAGAGTCTCAGTCATTGGACTTCATGTATTTAGGTTCCTGGGTCCTCATTCTCTTCAATTACTTGACT